>JAIPRM010013181.1:0-11597 GCA_025469315.1 Stegophylla sp. TES_Ste_2020 | reverse complement strand
CTACCCCCCCCCCCCCATACAATTTTGGTTATTCCTTTGAAAATAAATTCGTACAAATTCTGATTTTGATCGTACAAATTCATACAAATTCCATACTAAATATTAAAAAAAAAAAATTGAAAAAAGTTTTATGAGGGGGAGCTGGAGAAACGTACGTTTTCATAAATCCATGTCGTAATTTTTACGTTGTTCAGATATTGGGTCGCAATTCACCAACACCATCAAAAACACTACCCAAACGCGCCATTAGTTTACAGGTAAATAGGATTTCACTCAAGCACCAAGTGAGTTAACCACGGTTACTTACACTTTCGGTTAACAACAAAATTGGTAGGAATCTTTGTTACAATTTTTGACCATTGTAACCCAAACGGACTATCAAGTTCATAAACCCAAAAATGTTATGAAAGTTACCTAAAAGTCTTAATAAAATTATTGAATTTACCCAAATGTTTTCCTCCCTCTTTTAAAACAGTTCTAAGTTCGCATTAAACGAGGAGCAATTTATGTAGACGAAAACGTGTGTTATTTAGCAATTTTATCGACCTAATTGTAGGACGGGAGCCGTTTAGGCACCAACAATAGGCAAGTGCTGTTTGGGATGCATCGTATAATATACAATTCCAAGTGTCGTATAATTACAAAGAGATAACTAATCACGTGTACTTTTTTGCAGATTTATGGAAGGACAGTATTCAATTCGCGTACATGTGTGGTCGGCACTTAGAGGCAATGCGAATTTTTAAATGTTCATTTTCTCGTTTAGACGCGGAGTTGGTAGAAAAATTAAAACACGAATTCGAATGCATTAAGGATGAATATGCGTATGAATCTAAAATAATACACAAATTCAATTTTTTTTTTTTTTTTACGACAAAATTTCTATATTATATACGATTTTAGGAAGCGATTTCATTCTCCTCCAGGCCATCAGATGAAAAATAATTTCTCCCCAACATCAAAAGATCTATCAACATCTACAAAAAATTGCCTTTCAACACCTACAGACAACTGTATTCCTTCATCTTTAGATAATTGTCCCCCAATATCTACGGAAAAAAACAAATCGGAACAAATCGTTGTGTATAAACACACGGATGAACGTATGAGATATATACAAATTCAGATGTTGTGATACGAAAATAATTTCTGTATATTATATGATTTTAGGAAATGTCACTTCATTGTAGACCCAATCACTTCCAGACTACCAGATGAAAAATATTTGTACCTCAACATCAACAGATAATGGTCCCTCAACATCAACAAACACTTATCTTCTAGCATCTGCAGATGACTGTTCCCCAGGACTTACAATAGTCAACCCAATCGTTATGGACATTACAGATGAAGGTGATTCAACTCCAGACTACCAAAGAAAAAATAATTGCTCCTCGACACCTACAGATAATTGGTAATGTATTAAAATATAGATAATAAATTATCTTTAGGCGTCGGGAGTTGATTATTCCTCTATGAACACTTTTTCGTATAGAAATACTTGTTCAAAAGTTTTAATCAGTATCTCTATAGAACTTGAATCACACCCAGATGGTAATTTAAAGAGGTCATTTATCCAATTTCTCAATACTTTTTCCAAAAACATAGAAAATCTGTCGAAAATTGGCAAAAAATGGCAAAATATGCAATTACCGGAATTTCCATAAAATTGAAAATTACTTTTAAACATAATTTCTAAAATAATGCAGCTAAGGACTTGAAATTATCACTAACTACTAAAAATTGTCACGAGAATATTTCAAAAAGATTTTATCAATTTTAAGTTAAGTACAGCATTTTGAAAATTTCAGAAATTTCTTATTTTTTGTTAGTTTTTATGTGATTAAATTTTTGATTTTTTATATTAAGACTTGAAAATTTAGTATGATCTTACTCATATATATGTCTGATTGACTGAAAAATATCTCAAACATTGTAAGTTTACTTTTTGATCTATATGAGTTTCAACGGCTATTATTTATCTAACTGTGTTCATTGTTCCATAATTTATATCATTTCTGTCATATTATTAAGATAGAAACTTGTTTATAATATGTATAAACGTTATAAATTTATAATATGTACAATATTAAATATAAATTATTATGTGTCAAGCTAATAATTTTTGCCGATTTCAAATGTTTTTTTTGGTCAAAATGCCGATTATGTCCATTAAAATAGTGAAGTGATATAGAGTGTAACTCCCTCTCCCTTAGTTTTTCTTAGTCTTTTGTCCCTGTATATATATATATTCCTTTATTTATGCATTATGTCTAAATATTTGTCTATTAAAAAAAGTATGTTATAGTTATTATCTAAGAAATGTTTAGAAAAATTAGGTTTAGGATTGCTTTAATTTAATTTAACTTCAGAAATATGTTCCTTATATTAATATGTAACTTATATTGAAGTCTTATAATTCTGTTCTGACTATATAAAATTTGTTTTTATAACATTTATGTTTGTTAATTCCAAAATAATTATAATTATTAGTATGTAATATTTATATTGGTGTTATTTTTATTTTTTTTGGAGTTAATGATACATAATATTTATTGAGTTGTTATTAGTTTAAAAAAAAATTTTAATTTTTTTGTTATTATTGTTTAATATTTTAACATATTTTTTAGAAATAATATTCTGGTGTTTTATACCACAGTATACATATCCATACGTTTAGTTAAATTTTTTGTGAAACTGCAGTATTTTAATCTTATGCGTATTTTATTTATGGTGTGTATATTAAAATTAGTTGTTTAATGCTATTGTATTTATATATGTATAATATTAATAATGTAAATGTAAATTCTTGATTATAATTATGCTTGTTTAAAGGTATATTAGATTTTGAATGAAGTAAAGAAGCTTATGTTTTTAAAATTATGTTTATTTTTTTATTTTTTCTTTCTTCCTCTGTGAACAATTTTTTATATAGAAATACTTGTTCAAAACATCAATCAGTAACTTTATAGATTCAAAATCAAACTCAAATGGTACTTTTAAGAGATAGTTTTTCAAATTTCTCAATTTTTTTTCCAAAAATGCTAATAAACTGTCAAAAAATTGTAAAAAACGGCAAAATATGCTATTACCGGAATTTTTGTAAAATTGAAAATTGCTTTTTAACAGAACTTCTAAAATAATGCAGCTAGGGACTTGAAACTTTCACCAACTATTTAAATTGTGTCCTAGAATATTTTATACCAATTTTAAAAATATTTGATCAAATTTGAGGAAAGCATTCTGAAAACTTCTCATTTTTAGTTAGTTATAATGTAATAAAATTTTGTGATTTTTCATATAAAGACTTTAAAATTTAATATGATTTCACTGACATATATGTATAATTGACCTCAAAAATCTCGAAAATCGTAAGTCAAGTTTTTTTCTCTATAGACATTTGAAGTTAGTTAATTTCTGAAAGTTTCATTTATCCTAAAAGAAGAGTTGACACTTAAAAAGCCATTTTTCTCTAAATATAGTACCTTCGTCAGTACAAATATTACATCCAAAATAGGCATTGTGTCCTTTAACATTTAATACATATGCCTTGGCTGGTGCATTTCAAACAATGTGACTTATTTTTAAATTATATTTATTACTACTAACCACAATTCTGTGTTCTAAACATCTTAACATATTATTTAAAAATGAGTTTAAAAAATTTGTTAAAGATTCTGATTAATTAAATCCATGATAAATTCCTACAGGGAAAATATATTTTAATAACTTTTTTACATTAATTATATTGATTAAAATGGGCCAAAATTGGCTCTTTGAACTTTTTGATAAAGGCAATCCATCCACATTTATACCAAAATGAATGTAAGTACCAGAACTCATCAAAATATTATTGTGGTGTTTAGGAGTTTTTATTAAAGTCCAATCATCTTTCGGTACATCTATACCTTCACTACTTAACATACTTAATAAATCATTTATACAGTTATGAGCCACATGAAATTTTACATTCCAGGCTATTAATTTATCACATATATTTTAATGTACTATTATTTAAAATACTAGGAGAATTAACATTGCTCATAATAGTTGGCTCATTTAAATTGTTATCAGTTAAATGCAAAGGATTTTCAAAATCATTTAAACTAGTATAATATGTTGATAAAGTAGAAGCATTACACAAAATATTGTTACTTGCATTATCATTAAGAGTAGAGACTTCAAATTTTTATTCATCATTGACGTTGACGGCAAAACTGTATCTGAAGAAATTCTCAAATTAATAGTATGTGAAGAACATCCCAAATTTGCAATACATCTAGCCTTTTCATTTTGTACTATTCATCTAAAAAATGCCGAGCTGTTATTTTAGACAGTGATTTCCTTTTAAACTTCTTAACATAATAAAAAATTTAGGTATATAACACAATTATAACATTTTACCTATCAAAGTATTAATTTGATGTTCCAGACACCCTATGTTTAGTACATATTATATAGAGAAATAATTAAGTGTCATTAAAACAAATATTTAAATTTGAAAATATAAATAATTTATTAAAATTAATTTAATATTGTATTATATTAATGTGAAATTAATGTGAAAGCTTCCGTCATGGTCACCAAATGAGGGAGGAAATGAAAGAAAAATCACTTTTCCCTCTATTATATTATATTAATTCCCCCTTAATATTTTACTCATAGACACCCATATGACAACTATAAGAAATTAAATAACAAAAACAATTTGTAATTTAAATTAGTTCCTCCTTTATTAAATTGTTACTCAAATTAAATTGATTATTATTGATTATTAACTTTTAAAAATGAAAATGTTTTTTAGTAGATTCCTTAAATCAGGTAGTAAACTATATTTATTTACATATTATATAAATATATTTGTATAAATATATTATTATATTTATATTAACAGATAGTAACTATATTTAAAATATTTAAACATTTGAAGAATTATTTCTTGTGAATCTTGTGGTGACATAACAAAACCAATAAGTGAAAATGGACTCAAATACAGCTTCTGTGTAATCCTTTTGAATACTTTTGAAAGTATATTCTTTTTGAAACAAATAATTATAAAGTAAGAATTAATATTTAACTGTAAATCTGTATAAAAAAAAATATTAGAATTTGTATAAGATTACTTTTAAATAAAACTACAATTTTTGAATTGCATAGCTTGGTTGTAACTTCTTTCTCTCTACCTGTCCAAGAACACTTCATAGCAAACTCATTAGCAAAGATTTTAGATGAGATTTTTTTTAAATAATCGTTTGGTGAATTTCCTCCAGTATGATTAAAGTATTCTTCCTAAGACATTCAAGTAATTCATAGTGTTTTCAATTATATAATTTATTTTTATGTGAGGGATTTGAGATCAAAATTATTTTAAAACCTAATACTACATATCAATTTTAAAACAAATGGTTCATTATTTTCCAATTAATGTTCAACATTATATTTTTATTTTTTAAAGGCCAATTACTTAAAAATTCTGAATCAAAATTGGATCTTGTTGAAATATATTTTGTCGTATAACTAAATGTAAATGTTTCAATACTTTTTGCTATAGAATCAAATCTTTTTAATAAACATTCTTGCAATAAATGGCTATGAATTTGCTCTTTGTTTATATTTTTAATAGCTCCATATTTGTATTAGTATCAGATGTCAGTGGAATTTCTATTAAATTAAACTAATTAATAAAGTTAAAAATAAAAAATTAATAAAAAAAGACTTTGTCATTACATTAATGATACATACCATGCTGATTTTATGTTAAGTTATAAGTTTATTTTCATAGCCAACAAAATGGTCTTTATTATAATTAAAGTCAAAATTGGTGTTCATATTTTGAGATGGATTATACTGTAGCATACTACATTATTTATCTATAATAATTCACATTATAGTTAAAAAGATATTTAGATATTACATAAATTTACATACATAATTCTTAATTTTAAAGAGAATTTTTTTTTTTACAATGTTTAATTTTTTATTATTATTATTTTTTTTTTAATATTTGGCTAATGTCAACAATGATATTGAAATTGGAAAATTCAGGGTTGAATAGATAAGATTACCATAAAAAAATTTTACTACCTCAGTTAAAGTTTTAAGATAAAATTATAAGTATAAGCTTTAAGCAACATTTTTCTCACATGAAAAATAATATAATATTTAGATAGCTTATTGTTTTTAAGAACTGAAGAATATTTACTTTTTGATAAGTATAAAATAAATAAATATAAAGTAATTAGCTTTTATTAATATTCATTTAAACCAATATCTACATACGTACATAATTCTAAACATCAAATAATTAATTTAAACTTAAACGTTTATTTAAATGAAAAAAAAAGATTTTTAAATTAATTTAAACCCATAAAAATTGGGTGCGATTTATGTTTTGTTCCATACATTTATTTAAATCAATAATAAGGTCCATATACTTATGTTCATCTAAATGATTAAAAATTACACAAATAACCATTTAATAATTTAAATTGGGTTGTTAAGTGATTAATAATTGGGGGTAAGAGGGAAGTTCTATTAGATTAGGTTCATAATTGTTTTCATGACTTTTGGGCCTTTAGTAATATATGCCACCTGGGCCTTTTCTCATAAATCCGCCATTGACTACTAAGTATAATAAATAAATAATGTTTAACAATCAGCTGAATTTATTATTATATTGAAGAACTAAATTTAATTAATTAATAACTAATTAATTATAATTAGGCACAAGAATTTCCAATATAAATAAAATAATTAATAATTAAGTTTTTAAGATTATTATTATCACATAAATATATTATTACCTCTGTTTTAAATGAAGATGGTACAGCATTAATAGTGACAATAGATTTACAATCTAAATCATGATAATCATTAGAAAAAGGATTGCAATGTAGTAAGTCAATTTTCTGTAATAACATAAAATTGAAAACAGAGTATTATTAGTTACATTATACAGGCGTTTATACATAGGTAGATTAATAAATATTCTTATTTACATCATTAATTACTTCTGATAGTGTCTTTACAGTTTGTTTGTGTGATGTGGATGCATGCAAATTATTATCAGAATTTTCATTAAAATTTGTTTCAATATATCCACTGGTAACAGTGTGAGATGGCATAGATTTTTTGTTGAAAATAGTTTATTTGAAATTGTTTTAAATACACCGATTGTTTAAAATAGTTAAAACCAGACGTATATAGTTTTAACAACAAAAAATGCATAGGTATATTATCATATTTTTAAATATCATATATTTTAAGCCAAAAAGTGATTGAAGTGCACATAAACCTAAAAAAAGAAAAAAAGTGACTTGGAATAAGTAGTCTAATTATATTAATTAAACAAAACTGTTTTCAGAATTTACATTTTTAAAATATGAACATATATATTTTAAAAATATAATAATAAAATTGCAAATATAATAATAATGAAGTCTCATCTTATGCCAAACATATAATAATTAATATAGTAATGCGGTAAGAAATCTGGAAATAGATTTAATTTTTTCATGAAGTATACTTAAAATATTGACAAATATTGACTTCTCACTTTTTTCAAAATTTTCCACAAAAACTCTAACATTTAATTAAATTAGTGTTATGTAAATTAATAAATTTTCATTTATAATTTTATTATATTTTTGTGAAAAATGAAAATTGATAAAATAGAATTTAAGTTATCAATAAGTAAACTTTATGACAAATTTAAATCTGTTTTCAGATAACTCATCACACCACTAGATTAATCGGTATGTTTGGTAAAAAATGAGACTTCATTGCTATGTTGCATGTGTAGTAGATGGAGACAATTGTTTTTGGTATTTCATGGGTACTGAAATGATCAAAAACTTGATGAAAACAAATAAATACAAGATAGAATATAATAGCAACATACATTTAGGGTTTACATATCAACAGTATTGCATTATTGTTCAATTATTTCTGTTGCTATTATATTCTTTGTGTTGGGCTCAACTCGCTCGGCTCATAGACCACAGTGATGCTTTGCTAATCTAAAATATACCTTGATTTGTTGTGCAACGTGGGGACATTTCAACTTAATAATGATTTGCTGTGAAAAATCACCTCGAATAGGTGACAAAGAAAACCCAAACAGTGATTACTGGTATAATGTACCATATATGTGTGCCACAATAACCCAAAAGTACTTTTTTTTTGTTGCAAAGTTACTATACTAAGTGCAAAGTATCTTCATATCGTTTATCTCTCAAAATTTAATTTTAACTTTCTAAAGATATTACCTATGCATAATTTTACTTGTTAGAAATTACTAAGAACATATTTTTAGTTTTTTTCATGCAAAAACACATGCATATATTCAACAGTTTTTTAGTGCAATAAGTACATTTACGTTTTACTTAATGTTTACTAACCTTCACTGTCACTACTATCACTGTCCTCTCTAAATTGCCTTTTTTTCTTATTGGTAATTGAGTGATAATCCTCATTATCTGTAGATTCTGTCTCAATTCTCTCATGTCAAGCTTTATTGAACTTAACTATGCAAAATAAATAATAAGTATTAAAGGTAAAAACAAATACCTACAAATAGGAATTTTATAGCCTGTAGGGTCATTAAAGAATTTAATAATTGGGTGTGAGTGAAATATAACTATAACTGTTGGTCGAATAAGAAAAATTTAAACATCTAAATATTGAAAACAATTTTTTCTCTTAGAATATTAAGTCAAATGTTGTGGTTGCTTTTTAAAATGCTAATGAAAAATCACACAAATATAAAAAAAGTCAACATTTTTTGATTATTATTATTATTATTTTTTTGATAAAAATTGATAATCAATCACTTTAAATTATTAATTAATATCATTGTATTTTACATACTGTAAGTCTGTTACCACCGAAGACATGCATTTTAAATTTCTTCCAGGACAGTTCTGGAGCCATAGCTTCTTGAATATGAGTACAATATTGTATTAAGCTGGTTCACAATTTTTCAGTATCTGTTTCAATAAGTCAGTTTATTGGAACTACACTAGGTATAATCTTTTTCTACAGAAAATATGATGATCACCCATTTTTGTTTTCTAGAATCAAGCTGATAAGACAGACTAAGTGATTAACTGAATGTATTGATTCACATCATACTCTTGTGGGTGTGTTTAATAATTATAAACAAACAATGAATCATATTTTTATTTGTTATCAATTTTAATATTATAAATTATGTATTTATTATTTATTACAATTATTTTAGTCAATTTATATTTTATATTTGATTCATAACAGATTATATACCTAAATATGTAATTTATTTAAAAAAGACATAAGAACTTTGCACCATGTATATTCTTCACTTCTCGGGTGAGACTTGATGAGTGTGTTAAATTGTGTGTAAAATTGTTTAAATAAAAAGATTCTGAGCGGAGATTCAGGTAATTTTAGACAATTTTACATAAAAAAAATTATAAAGTTTCTTAATTATAATTTATTATAATTAAGTTAAGGGAACTTTTGCCTTTTTCTCTGTATTCAAAGTTTTATTAAAATTCACTATTTATTTATTTACAATTGATATTCGCCATACAAATTTCATAATATACAATAAATTAAGTAATTAAATTTTATAATTAATTTTACAGTATAAAATTTAAAATAGGTTTTACAGTTTTAAAATCACATATTTAAAAACAGTATACTTTAAAAAACACAAAAAAGAGAAGGAGTAATCCAAGTTCGTTTTTTATATACAGCGACAGAGTGGTTAATTATTATCATACTAAAATTAGTATGCTATAATCTCGATTTTCGTAAGTTTTTATTTCATAAAATTTCGAATTCTTGATATTAAATTTCAATATTAAACTATATACAAACATATTAATAAGTATTACTAAAGCAACTGAAAAATATCGAAAATCGTAAGTCAACGTTTTTTTAAAGCCAACATTTTTATAAAATTGATCATTTAATATCATAAAATATTATAATCTTATTCTGGTTAAAGTTTACCTTTACCAAAATATTTTCTCCGTGTTTTCATGAAAATATAGAAGCTATTAATATTATTTAGAAGCGTTTTAAGTAAGAATTACGGCTCAAATGACAGATAATCCAAACCTAACCGCCACAGAATAGTTTCATTGAAAAAACGGTTTACCGTTTCTTTGAAATTTAACACACCCACCAAGAGTATGCTATTCAAAGAATACGGTGCTAAGTATGTCTTACTTTCTTCTTTAGATTCTGAGCGAAGCGAAGTAGCTATAGTCTTTATACAATTATTTTATTCTTTTTAAAATGTATGAGGCTTTTGGGTATAGTAAGAATTCAATTTTAAATATTTATATAAAATGTAATTATTCAGATTTTATTTGAATAGTAGCTAAATAATAGATTTAAACTAATTACCACTTTATTACAATTATGATTAATTGCATAAATATAATTGACAAGATGTGACAACATAATATACAGTGAGCATATTATAATTACGATATTACAAATAACGAGTTTTTTATAAATACATTGGCTGCATTATAACATATAATTATAAAAAGCCGGACATACTTCGAACGATGGGTGTATTTCGCACGACGGGTGGTATTCTCTTGACGGGCGTATTAAATTTTAAAGAAACGATAAATCATTTCTTCAATAAAACGGTTCTGAACGAGGAAAGTTAATAATATAGCGTACATGTCACTCTTTCCAAGATCCGCTATCTATAAAAACTATGTACTGTTCATTGGTTCGTTCTAATCTTGAATATTGTCCTTTGATTTGGGTAAACGGTACTTTAAAACAGATTGAAGCTATTGAATCAGTTCAAAATTGTTTTTTGAGATTTATTGCATTTAAATTCAATATAAATAGGCCTATCCATGGCTCTTACCAAAATGTTCTCAATTTCCTAAATATATGTCCTCTATGTGAGAGACGATCTTACCTACTTTTTAGATTTTTACATAATCTAATATCTGGTACTATTGATTTCCCTGAACTGCTCTCATTAATTAATATTAAAATAAATACCCTTAATACTAGGAACCCAGAATCATTTTACCCAAATTTTTCAAATAAAAACTATTCATTGTATTCTGCTGCTAACTTATTGATGCGTACTGGTAATTCATTTAATTTTAGTTTTACTTAATTAAATTCAGCAGTTTTTATAGCTCCTGAATTTATGTCTTTATTATATTCCTTAATTCATGTTTTGTCTAGATTTTAGTATTTTAAGTATTATTCTATTGTATATTATTATTAATGTTTAAATTGTAATAGGACCACATGTCCGTTTGTATGAAAATAAATAAATAATTTAAAAAAAAATGTTAGAAAAATGACCAAAATTTTTTTTCACATTTTCAAAATTTTCTAGTGCCAAAATCTTTTTTATAGAATTTTCTATCTATGTTTAAATTTTCATAAAATTCTGATAAAAAAATTATGGTTTTCGAGTCGTTTTGTCAAATTTTGGGTAGTTTTTTCCAAAAAAAACATTGAAGAATTGAGAAATTCAAAAAATGACCTCACTAAAGTACAATCTTAAGGAAAATCGGGTTTCAAAAAGTTATTGATCGAAACTTTTGGACAAGTATTTCTATACG
>JAIPRM010013180.1:0-11597 GCA_025469315.1 Stegophylla sp. TES_Ste_2020 | reverse complement strand
CTATAAAAAAGATTTTGGTGGAAGAAAATTTTGAAAATGTGAAAAAAAATTTTGGACATTTTTTGAAATTTTTTTTTTTTTCTTATATTATTAACTTCTTTTGTTCAGAATCGTTTTACTGAAGAAATGATTTATCGTTTCTTTAAAATTTAATACGCCCGTCAAGCGAATACCACCCGTCGTGCGAAGTACACCCATCGTGCGAAGTATGTCCGGCTTTTTTTTTTTTCGCTAACATTTTGATACTTAAATTTTTCTAGGTTGACCAATTATTTTTATTTTAGAGTTATAAACATCTAAAATGCATAATTTAACAGAGTAGAAAATCAGGAGCATTCAGTTAACGTACTTCCACTACCCCTCCACACCCCCCCCCCCGTTACTATACGTAACTTTAAAGTTACTATACTTATTTTAATATTAGTTTCGTTAAACTAAAAAAGAAATAATTTCGAAAAATTACCACTGAAAAGTACCATCTAGTTGCTGATTGAAACTTTTGGACAGGCATTTCTACACGAAAAAGGTGTTCACCAAAAAAAAAAATAAAAATAAAAAAAAAAATCATTGTAATTTCAATAAATTTTAAATCAATGAGAAACATTTTTTGTAAAGAAAATAATATCAAACAAAGAAGAAAAAATGCGTTTAAATTTAAAAAATTTCCTAACCCGCAGTGGTTGAATCTTCAAATCAACCGCCAAATAGTTTATACCGAAATAAGTACTCGGGTTTCAATGTAAAAATATAATATTAAATTACGCTTGACACCGCCCTACCGTTGAAAACCAATTTACCGCCCCTCAGAACCTCTTCGTCGCCCCCCCGGGGGGGGTGATATCACCCCCAATGATGAACACCACTGATCTACACCGTTCTCATCGGCAAAACCGTCGACGACAGATTACAATAATTTCCCCGTTTTCTCCGAAACACCCTGTATAATATTATGTTGTTCTGCTAACAGTTCTACAAACGAATAATATTATGAGAGTGTGAATGTCGTACATCAGTGGTTCTTGACCTTTTTCTAATGACGGAACACTTAACAATTATTTATAAGATTTTCACCGGACCACGATGATTTTTTAGTTGTACACGTCTTATAATTGACCGATGGCCAGATAAGAATGAAAAAATTGAAAGGCTAACACGTTTATTTGTTTGGTAAGTAATGACCTTAAGCGATTTATCAAAAATCTGGAAGACTTTGAATGGATTTTAGAGGTAAGACCCCCCCCTCAGCCCCCTTATTTCCACATATGGATCTCATACTTGTTTATTTAAGAAATCGATAAAAATCGAAAATTTTTAAGTCTATGATGGTAAGAATTTCAATGAATTTTAGAGGCTAAGCGAAGCAAAGAAACTAGTGTTTTTACAATGAAGTTTATTTTTTTCCTTTATTTATTTATTATTTTTATTTATTTATTTATTTTTTTTTTGCGCGTACACATTTTCGTATAGAATTGATTCACCAAAAGTTTTCGACTAGCCACTTTTTGAAATCGGATTTACCTCTTGATAGTATTTTAGAGAGGTCATTTTTCGAAATTCCCAATCATTTTCTCGAAATTTGTGTAAAACTACCCGAAAATTTGACAATAAAAGACTCGGAAACTATTTATTTTTTCCCCCCAAATTTTATGGAAATGTAATTTATTATAGACAGACAATAATATTAGAAATATTTTGACGCAAGAAAATGTTGAAAATATGATGAAAAAAAATTTGGTTTCGACCAATGGGAATACTTGCGTGTGCGTGTGTGTGTGTGTGTGTGTGTGTGTTGGCGTGCGTGTGTTTCGTGATCGTAACACCGGTGGAAGAGGGGAAGGGTGAAGAGAAGGAACAATATTATTCGACGCAGACCGTCGTCGTCGTCGTCGTCGTCGTGAACGTTTAATGAAACGCGAAATTAAAAAGAAAACAAATAAACCCGAACGCGTTTTTAATTTTCTAACACGCGATGTCAGCGAACACAATATTTTATACGTTTCTATACGATAATATTATTATATTATACGCTCTCGTATATTACAAGACGTAGGAATGCGTGCAGTAGGGTCGACCATATTTCTAAAATTGTATAAAACAACAAGACGAAAGAAAGAAAAATCCACGGCAACAGGTACTGAAGAAAATGTCGAATTTTCTATATTTTCGAAAGCGCTCGATTTTATTAAATAAATTCTTATCTACAGAAATATCGTATTATAGTGAAGAAGAATAATACTCTCCGTGGTATTTTGATAATTGTGTACGGCTTTTAGAGATTCTGAACGAAGTCGTTGAAGTTTTTTACAATAAAGTTTATTTTTTTTTTTTATGCAAACACTTTTTCGCATGGAAATACTTATCCAAAAGTCTCGGCCAACAACTTTTTGAAACCGGATTTATCTCTTGTTGGTATTTAAAAAAAAAGAAAAAAATTATTTTTTTGAATTTTTCACTTCTTCGCCCAAAACTTGACAAAAAAGATCCGTAAACTTTATGAAAGTTTAAACATAGATAGACAATAAATACGAGAAACATTATGGTGCTAGAATATTTTGAAAATGTGAAAAAGATTTTTGGATATTTTTCAAACATTTAATTTTCTCATAAATTTTTTTTTTCCCTTATATATTAGACAAATAAAAGAAAAGTATAGACAAGAAAGTGAGATACTCCGGGTGGGCGCGTTGAAAATAACGACTATTTTTGTTCTTTATATTATTATGAACTTGCTTCGTGCAGAATCGTCTTATTGAAGAAATGATTTATTATGGGTTCTTTAAAATTCTACACACCCACAAAAAGTGTCTGACCCGAGGAGTGAGAACATACGTGTTGCAAAATATGTCCTGACTTTCTTATCTACACTTTACTTTTTAAATGTTGATCTTGTCAATTAAAAAATATTTTTCTACAATGCAATAGAGTGATTACAAGCATATGTGTTATTTAATGGAATCATGTATTTCCATATCCATAAGTTTCATATAATTTTATAAACATTTCATACCCAAATCGTTGTGAAATGTAGCGTTTTTATTTAAATTCCATTCGTCCAGCACAAACGAATCAATATTTATCGACACGTTACAATGTTTTAGAATGGTAGATTTATTTACATAGGTTTAGAGAAACAAGTCAATGCCCGTGATAAATTGGAATGTCAGTTTAAGAAGAAAATATACAAATTAATTGTCAGCCTAATACTAATTATTACAGAGAAAAACTAATTTATTATTGAGAAAAATTGAAATTCACGTTTAATTATCATTATAAATATTATTAAAAAAAAAACTTTTAATTTGCATAATATGGTCGAGAAATAATTGGAATCGATATAAGGAAAAGGGCAAAGTGCGCGCTATAAAAAGTTTCTCGGGACAACAATACAGAGCCGCAAACGACGAACACTAAAGGACAATCCTCTGGAATACAGGACTTGTTATCCATCCTGAGGTTCGATAAGGGACCAGGACTTGAATATCAGAAATTCATATTTTACGCACGTATTATACGCTTGCGCGGGTCTCGTCGCGCTTAAGTATACAAAACGTATCGTTTAAAGCCCATTACACACACACACACACACACGTCGATTGCTGTGTTGCCGACGCGTATTTCCGTAACAACCATGAAATATAATAATAAAACGTATATAACATTACAATTATTATTATTATTTTAATGTGTAACGCGCAGCAATTACATTTTACACCGGTGTCAGTGCAATGTGTGTGTGTGTGTGTGTGTGTGTGAATCACGATGCATATAATAATAAAATGTTATGATGTACATAAAAAAAAAAAAAAAAAATCGTAACACCGAATCTCCTGGGCGTGATTCGTGAGCGCGCTCACATTATATTGTGCGAGTGTGTGGGTGCTGGTGATGTTATGCAATAATATATTATTATACCGTTTTGTGGTCAAACGCGTAGAACGAACGAACGCCGAACACAGGATGTGTCGTCTCCCGCGCGCGGACAACGAAAAACAACTAATAACTTTTTATTTTATTATTATTATTATTATTATTATTATTATTACTCTTTTTTTTCTGAACTCTAAAATCGCTAACTATATTACACCGGGAATCGTTTTCTGTTCGGCGGTGAAAATCCAAATTAAAATATATATTTGGTTACATTTTATACAGGGTCGGCCTGGCCATGGCCGCTAGGCCGCGAATGCGGACTTTGGGGATAAGTATACAATTTTGAAAATATCTCATTTCTTGTGAGTTTCTTAAAATAAAAATTGATCGGTCAACGCGAAGTTAAATGAACGTAAACTCTTCTGTAATTAAACTGTAAAAACATAATCAATAAAAACGTATTTCACCATGATACTCTTCGTTTCTCGGGACAGATACACATGGTAGTTGCGTTGAATTTTAAAGAAACGATAAATCATTTCTTCAACAACGCAAATCCGAGCGAAGTTCGTTAACAATAACGAGAACAATGAAAGTCATCGTTTTCAACAAACCCACCTGCAAGAGTATCCGATCTAATGAGCGAATGAACTACTTAGTTTGTTTTACATTTTACATTCCGAGTGGGGGGGGGGGGTGGGGGTGGGTGAAGAAGGTAGTGTTTTAACAATATTATGTTTATTTTATTTTTCATACAGAAATTCTCGTCCGATAAGTTTCGACCAGTAGTAACTTTATGAATCAGGATTTTTCGAAATTCACAATAGTTGCGATATCAGCTAAAAAAAAATGTAAGTTCTTAAAAATTCACACAGCCCCTGTGGTAAATAAATAACATAAAACTCTGACACGTGTATTTTGTAACGTTGTGCTGCTTTTCGGTTTTTGAATATTATCAAAACCCCAACCATGGTGAAATTCTCGTGCGGGAGAATGTTTGGCATTAAAAACGCGCTGAAGAGATTGCCGGTAGCCCCGTATATAATAATAATATAAGTAGTAACAATAGTAATAACAATAATAATAATAATAATAATAACAGTATACATATACGTGGGATAACGCGCGGGGTCGCTCCCTCTCGTCACCACCACCACCACCACCCACCGCCGCCGCCGCGCATAAGCCACAGGGATTTCGCCGGCACGAGCGATCTCTCGACAAATCCCCAGCAACCCCTACGCGCGGCGCGGAATTAAGCTCATGGTGACTTGAGTTATAACTTTGATTTAATTGGTTTATAACTTCGTATTTTATTTTATTATTATTATTTTTTTTTTTTGTTGTTGTTCCCTCCTCTCGGACTTGTTATAATACGTCGTATTTTGTCTCCTCTTTTGTCGCGCGCTAATCTGCAGACTTCACGTACAATATAAATATTATGTATAATAATATTGTGCGCACGCGGCAGTAGCGGTAGTAGTGATTAAATAATTAGTCGCACGTCCGACGGCATCCAGTTCAAATAATATATACAGCTGCCGGTGTGTAAGTCGTCGTAAGCCAACCCCATGGCCATCATGAAAATGAAGCATTGAAATGGAATACGCTTAGAGTGACCTATTGAAAAGAATCAATATATTACCGTATCGAAATATTGTATCCTTATTGCTCAATCGGATCACTGATAAGGAACTGTTATCATAATTATATGTTACTTAATTGTTATCAAAACTAAATTGACGGTGAGATTGGAGTACTTTTCCCGAAATTTCATGGAAGGGAAAAAAAATGAAAAAATATAACCCAATCAGCTAGCCAACTTCAAATGAGTTCAAATTTTCAATTCAGAATTTTGTATTCCTTGAAATACAAAATTAATTATGTATTCAATAATTCCATAAATAAATTCAATAATTCTTGTATTTTATTGTTGTGTTTTGTAACATATTATTGAATATAATTTATTCAATAATATATTATTGAATAAATGTATTGATCACATATCTGTGTTGGTACCATTCGAATAATTTGTAAAGAATTTTGGATTCTATGTTGGTACAGTTGGGTCGATATCGCTGGTCTTTTTTTCTCCGTGAAATTTCGGGAAAAGTACCTGATGCCGGTTGACGGTAAAAACCAAATAAGAAAAACCAATTTTATTTTTCTCGAAACGTTCAATTTTAACGTATTCCATTTGACACCTTCAATTCACTTCACAGTATACGGTATGGCGCCTCTATATTATATTCTTTACTCTATGTCGTAAGCGCACGTCCAAACAGCACACAGGGAAATGACGTGTCTTATCTCTCTCGGTGCCGTTTGAATTATTTCTAAGTATATTATATTATTTTGGCCTCAAGTCATCACGACATCATCAATAATAATAATTGCAGCTATATAGGCATGGCTAAGCATAACTAGGTATGATGGCGATTTTTTGATACGTCATGGCCGCCACTGGCAGTGAGGAGAGTCTAAACACAGGAATGCACCTTTGTGCATACTGCGCAGTGCGCATGCGCGTAATTTTTTATTTCACTATCATCGTGTTAGGCTGTTATCAGTACATCATACTAAATCATATAATATTATTATCATCAGTGCAATGCGAAAATCGCAATTCTTTTTCAATTCACGTTCTATATTATGATTATTAAAATGGTTAATTAATAATATCATATTTTAGAAAAAGTCACATCAGACAAATTTACTTTTACAAATACAGTTAAAGACGGGCATAAAGTGTGATGTACTTAGACTATTTTACAGTATAATTTTTGAAAATTAAATTTATTACATATTTTTTGCATTTAGTTATTTTAAATACAATTAAAAACGGAATTTATTCGTGATATTTTTAAAAGTCAATTTTCTACCAAATTTACACTTACAAGGCATTTCAAAACTGAACAGTACATTATAACAAACTTAATGAAGTAAAAAAAAAAAAAAAAAAAAAAATTGGACATTTTTCTAACATTTTTTTTTTTTTTTTTCATTAAATATGAACTAAGATACCTGACTAAGGTATATATATATATATATATATATGTATTATGCTATGTGTGCACGTGACACGTTAATATGTATACAAAAATATATAAATCCGTGTATACAACAAATGCATAATTGAATAGCTTTGCGGTGACATTGTTATACATTGTTACGATGTGTTTTTAGCTTCGTGTTATTATAGAATTGGGGCCTATTTCCATTGTCCATTGTTGGCGGCCACGCGATATCTTTCGATGCGAACCAGTAGACAGAGCTCAACTACTATATTAAATAATAATATACATTTCTATACGCATACAATAAGGTTCCGATAAATCGCTTCGATGCGACACACGAAAGCAATTTCGGACATTTTCCAATTCGTTTTCTTTTGCCACCGACATAATAATATAATATGCACGTGTATACGCATGTATAAGTAATATATTCGATGATTGATTTTCATCACATTGACCCCGTAGTATACAAGTATGTTAAACAGAATGCAATTAATTAATGTTAATTAAGATATATTATTATATTTTCCAATTATAATAATATAGTTAGCCTTAATAATTAAATTTCAATTAGATAATCGTCTTAATTGTTGACACATTCAACTGGGAAGGGAGGGGTTGACGATGATATCGCGGATTTGAACATGGCTGTTTAAAAAAAAAAAAGTGATTTTTATTGTATACACATTTACGAATGGAAATACTTATCCAAAGACTTCGATCAGGCACTTTTTCTGAATTACAATTCGGTTCTAAATGGTACTTTATACTTAGCATTTTTCGAAATTCGCATTATTTCGAAGAGTTGACACTTGTCGCTTTGATTGTTCGTCATTGTTGCAGACCCATTGTGGGCATAGTAACCATTAAAACGTGGTATTCGTGGTAATGCGATAACCGTGATAACGTTGTTATCATGGAAATGTGGGGTAACCATAATATCGTTGTGAACACAACAGTCTTTAAATGTTAACATAAAATACGAGTCGTAATCTTATCAGTTATGCTATGTGAATTAAGTATAGTGGGTGCCACCCCCAGCCCTTGATATAAATTTTAACAATTTTTATTGTATTTAATGACTTAACCTCTGCTCATAATCGTTTTATTGAAGAAACGATTTGAAGTTTCTTTAAAATTCAATACACCTTCCAAGAATATCCCACCCGGAAAACTATAAGTATACCCATGGTGCGAATTATGTCTGGACTTTTTAAATATTATTATAATGTCTTCTTTTTTTTTTTTTTTTTTTTCATTACTACGGTTCAAATTCACCACCAAATATTGCAACAATAAACACAAATCAAAGCAAGTAAAGTTTTCAAAAAAGACAAATAACAACCACTGAGCTAGGGGTTATTATTGTTAAGTAAAAAAATGTTTGTTGACTCTGTGCGATAGACACGTGGTCGAAATGCTGCAGCGTATCTAAGAATTTATCCAATGTGCGGTATGTTTTACGAATGTAAAGTAGCTGGGTGACCATACGTCATGTTTTATACAGGATTGTCCTTTATTTCGACTCAGTGTCCTGTTGTCCTGACAAACTTCTCTCAGGACGCTTTTTGTCCCGTAATTTCAAGTCTGTCCCGTATTAATCCCGTTTTTTGACTTTCTGTTGAAATTTAAAATTTTTGAAATGAAATTATCGAATAAAATAATTGAAAAGAATCTAGAAATCTTTTGGATACCATTAGATCAATAATTATAATCGTAAAATGATTTTAAAAGTTTTTTTTTTTTTTGGAAAGTAAAGTATACAATATGCATGAATAATGGATTTGAAGAAATTTAAAAAAGTATCTATTTAGTTTCATATTATGCTATTTTATGTTTTTCACAATATTATTTCTACGCGTTTAAATTTAATCCATAATAGGTAGTTTAAAAATTATATTTTTGTCACCATTTAAAAACATAAATATATATATATATATATAAATTATGGTCACCCTAATGTAAAGTGCATAGTAGATTTGTTATATTGTTGTCAGGTATCAGCCGGCGTTTCAAAACGTTTTCGATCCTCGTCATTATGTAGTACGAAAATCGATTATTTGATATCGTATTATTAAATGAAAACTGTTTCTACGACGTTGGGACCGTGGCGGAGCGCAAATTCTGCAGCAGCAGCAGCAGCAGTTGACTGCGTGAAGACAACACACGTGACATACAATTAATTTGTTGTTTCGATAAATCGTGACGGATAAAATATAACGTGACACGTAATATAATATTATGCGTACGCCGCGCGCGGTGCAACAGATGACGAAATTTATGTCTCGCGTCGACAACACGTGTGGGAAACACTTTTACATACGTAATATTATTATAATCAGGGCTGTGAATTTAATGCGCTAAAAACCATTAAAAAATGCATTTTAAAAATGTCCAAAAATATGCGATGAAATATGCACTTAAAATAGTTTTAATTCAATTTTTATGCTTATATATTGATATTATAGGATATTATATACATTATTATACATTAGTAGATTAAATATTACATGCTTAAAAAAAATATTATGTTTATTTAATAAAAATAAATAAATAACATGGTTGGTTGAATTCGAATTTTGTATAATGCTATTCCACATGAAATATTTTAAAAAATTTTTCAAATTTGACGTACATACAGCCTGTGTAAAACAAAAAAAAAATGGTTTTCGAAAGATGTTATATTTGACGGAATTATTAACTCAAAATACCGGAAAATGAACTAAAAAAATGAAAATATGACTTGAACAATAATTAAATGGACGTCGAAAAAATGCAAAAATATGCACAATAAAAGTTTCATGCGTGGATTTGTTATTACATAATTCAAATTATGCACTTACAAAGCTACGTTTCACGATCATCAAAAAACAAATACACTTTCCTACAAATTCACAGCCCTAATTATTATTATATAATACGTATTATGTGCTTCGGATAGCATCGCGTCGTGTGCGACGGTCGAACGGGTACGGAGTGTGGACGAAAAATAAAAAAACAACGGTTGTAACGTAGGTACGAGATATAAAAAAAAAAAAACGCACCCCAGCGCGTCGTTTAAGGTAATTTTAATAATAATCGTTATTACAACGTGTATCGTACATATTATTTTTTTTATTATTATATGTATACGAAATTACACGATAACGATTTGATTGGATTGGATCAATTGAGAAACGTTTTGTATACCGACAACGAAAAATGACGTGAAACACCATAATTTTTATTTTCACTCTACTCATACTCGTATGTGAATCTACAGTCAATCAGGATTGTTATTATTATAATATTCTTCTCGTTTTCATTTTAACGTTTAATAACAATGTTCATCGCCGAGTTCGATACTTACGCGCTAACAATAATAATATTACGTATAGTGACTTTTATATTATTATAATACGCGTAATACAAAAGAAAATTGCTATTAAGTGAGTATAGTACTATATAATACGGAGGGAGAGAGAGAGAGATAAAACGTTATTATTATTATAAACTTTAAATTGTTTGAAGTTAGGCGTATAAATTATGCATAAACGAAATAGAAAATTTAATGAGTGTTTCAATAACGTTACACGGACCGTCGTCGTCGTCGAGTCGTGCGTTTTCTGAAATAATAATAATAATTATAATAGCTCCGCTGTGCTGTACAATTTACACAATAGAATAAAAACAGTTTTTTTAGCCGAACGAAATAATTACAGTGTTTGATATAATTTTTTTTATCAATGTCAGTAGTAAGCATACGTATAATCTATAAACATTATATTTTCATTACGATATTATGTCATCAACCAAGAAGATTAAATATATTCAAGGAAAGAAGACAAAAAAATTAAACGAGAAATCGATTGAAAACCGTTGTAAAGTATGTAATTTATGATGATCGTTTTCGTCTACGACTAACAATTTTTTTCTAATCAAATTTATGATTGAAAAATTTTTCGAGAGAAATTTTTTTTATTCATTTTTCTTCTTTTCCATCACGATAATGATAATATTATGTTATGACGGTATAATCGAAATAATTTTTTTCCGCTTCAATGAGCAGCTACCACCGTCTCGACTTATGTATACATCAAATTTTCGTTACGATGATTCGAGGAAATAATCTGAATAACATTTCTATAATGAGTGACAAGAACCGAAAATAAAAATGAACTCCAACATAAATAATTACAAAAAAAAGTAAGTTTTTTCAATCATACGTTCTACGCATTATATTATATTTAATAAATTACTTTTTTCCAAATAAATCTAAAATTGCATTGCGAGGGAAAACAATGAAATTAACTATTGTAGCAGATAAAGGGAAATTATTGTGATTTAGCGCACTGAAATTTGTCGTTTACGGTTTTTTGTGCAAATGAATTGGTCGGCATAAAGTAGTTAAAAAAATATCATAGAGTGCGTGCTCGATTGAATAATATATTTAAATCTGAACATCGTTTAGAGCTTGAAACCTTTATAAATACCGAAGAATTTATTGGTAAAATTATTTCACATAAAGTTCAAAGACAAAAAATGAAAATAATACATTTTAGATTCTGAATGAAGTGAAGAAGCTAGTGTTTTTACAATGATGTTTATTTTTTATTTTTTTTATTTTTCTTTTTTTTATTTTTCTGTGTACAACTTTTCGTATAGAAATACTTGTCCAAAAGTTTCGATCAATAACTTTTTGAAACCGGATTTGCCTCTAAATTGTACTTT
>JAIPRM010013179.1:0-11598 GCA_025469315.1 Stegophylla sp. TES_Ste_2020 | reverse complement strand
TTTATTGAAGAAATGATTTATCGTTTCTTTAAAATTTAATACACCCACCAAGAGCGTACCACCCAAGGAGCGAAGAAAACCCCATCGTGCGAAGCACACCCATCGTGCGAAGTATGTCCGGCTTTTTTTTTAATACAAAAATGAAAATCATTTTTTTACGAGGCTCATAATAATCCGATATTGTTTATGTGTTTTATTGTACCTTCAACAAAACGATACACGCACGATGCGTATGTAAATGTTGTTTAGGAATCGCTTAACTTGTTGAGAGTGATGCAAATACTGTGGATGACGTTTGCATGTATTTGGCTGATGGTCGTGATAACGTGCTTGAGAAGTAGCACTGGGTATGATTAATCGAAAACGTACCCAACGATACTGCGATAATAGTACCTAAACCGGGGGCGCCGTTTTGTCGTGGACATTATGGTGGAATTTGAAATTTGAGTGGATCTTTTAGCGCGTCATCATCACCATAAACTCTTTCCATTTAATAAGGACCGAAAATTATTAATTTCCCTCGTGCTTTGAAAAACTTTGGAGACTTTTGAATAACAATGGCTTTAAAGCACCGAAAACGATAAAACAAAAAAAAAAAATCTTTTGGGACAGTTAACAAAACTTTTGTATCATCCGAAAAAAATGTTTACACAGTGGGCCACGGAAACAGAGTTAGAAATATATAAACATAACTTAGTGAATTTTAGTCGAACAACCATTTTATAAATATATATATTTTATTATAGATCTATAAATTAGTTCGATTGTATTAAAAGGAATATCGAGCATATGCAGTTCAAATTGTTTGTAGCACGGTCGATCCAAAAAAATTGAGCAAAGAAAGAAAGTTTTTATTAATTCAATATCTATTCTTACTGCATATATATATATTGTTTGTCAAAGGTGAAAGGTTTCCGTTCAAAGACACGTAACCATAGAAAAACCCATTAACCGTCAAGTCAGGTGACCTAGCTAGCTAATGAACATTCCCAAATCGTAAAATTAGTAGATTGTAGGACATTCATTGTTTTTACAAATACGTTTTGGTTTTTGCGCCCAGACATGTGATCGAAATTTAACGGCTTCGTTAAATGACATTATCTGACGGATCGAATGAGCTCATCTAAACCTTTATACTTCTATTTAGCGTTGAGGAAAAAATCCTCAAAATTTTGACTCCCTTCTCGTGGCCCGCCCTATACATACTTAGTGTTGTGCGGGGTGACTATCATCAAAATCGTAAATACGTCACAGCTTCAACCTAACATGAAAATAATACATAAAATGAATCACACAGTAGTCATGAATGCCAGAAATAATGAAAAAAAAAAACATATTTACTGTTCGACTCATTTCCTGTAGAGTGGAGAAGACAAAAGAGTTTCTGTAACAGTTTTCCTGCATTTCTTATGTTACTATGCATAAAATGAGCAATTGTAGTTTGTATTTGTATTAAACAGAGTGTGCCACTTGAAAAAAAAAGCCCCATTAATTTTATAGGTAATAATTATTATTTAAATAGCAAATGAAATTCTCTCAAGAAATTATAAAAATATGAATCCTCGTTTCTTCAAATTGACAAACTGTAGCATCTACGGAGATTTCCAAAAAATCTATTATAACCGACTACTATAGACGCTTTGCTATACCTCTCTAACATAATAACCAATAAATTAGCCAATAAGTAAAAAAAAAAAAAAGAAGATTTAAAATTATCAATTAAAAGAAATTAAGAGTTCGTTAAAAATAATAAAATCGAAGGCAGATTCGAAATAGTAAAACCTACGTGTATATATATATATATATAATAATAATAATGAATAGCATATTACTTCATTCGAGGAAATTGTAAGCATAGTGAATGGTGTGCGTTTATCGCCGTATCGTCGTCAATTTAGTTCAGTACTCGTTTAATTTTTTTAATAATTAAAATGCGCATAATCTGTAATAACTGCCACAGGATGTATTGCGTTGGTAGCCACTGTCCTTACAGTTTTTGGCTAACCACTTTGTTGTCGTCGGACACGTTCTACTCGCAAGAAGAATACGAATACTACGACCACAAACCTCACGACAATGTGCTCACCGGCAAAGAGTCCCAAAAGAACCATATGAAGCAAAGATCGTCAGGACTAGACAATAGAATGTCGCCTGCCCTGAAAACTTACAACAAATATTTGACGCGGGGCTTAAGTATTATCCTGATATTAGGTAAGCTATTGAATTCATCAATGTGAAAACCAGTACGTAACTTTTTATTATTTTTTAATTTTTTTTTTTTTCAATACTTCTTGTAGTCATGAAAATGACATCTAGAGATACATTTTGTCGGATAAGTAATGTGGCTAAACGGCACCCAATTGTTATCTCATCCAAACACGTACTGTCTTTAGATATCTAATCCAATGTGTTTATCCTAAAATAAAATTATTCTTGTCTATAAGAAAATATGATTTACATTTATTTTTTCGTTTGAACGTCGTCCATTAGACGTAGATAGGAATCTAGTCAAAAAATGTATTTGATTTTAAAAATATGATCAACGATTTGTATCACTATATCATAATCAACGAAAAAAAGTGTTTATATTCATAATTATAACTAAAATTTGGTACAAAAAATGGAAAATTTCTATTCATAAAATTTTCAATTTATTATTTTAAGGGTTTTGTAATAATAACAAACTTTATAATATTTAAGTAAAATTTCCTCGAATAATTAAATTACAAATTAGAGAAAAATCGGGTTTGAAAAAGTTACTGGTCGAGACTTTTGAACAAGTAGATCCACACGAAAAAGTGTTCACAGAAAAAAATAAAAAAATAATAAACATCATTGTAAAAACATAAGCTTCTTCACTTCGTTAAGAATCTAAAATCGATATAGACGGGTGAACTGCATTCAACATTGAATTAAAGCCTTGTATTGCATTTTTGGTGCGTGAAATATCTTTTTGTATTAATTCATAACAATTCCAAATCCAAAATATTAAATAACGGGGTTCTTCTATAACCTCTTTTGTGTGATCTACCAGTATGTATGTATTTTTCAAAATAATCTACGAGTTCATTTAATGAGTTTTCATTTTTTTTTTTTTTTTTCATATAATTCCGTATTTAACAATAATTCAAAACAATGGATAAAGTTTTATTTTCAGGTACGCCAATAATTTACGTAAACATAAAGAAAATTCTGGATCTTCTGGACAATTTTTCTGAAGGGCAATATTAACTTTGAATAGGTCGCCAAAAAGATTGACCCAAGTGAAATTGCGCTTAAATAGCTCGTGCTATTTTTGTTCTGCGATTTTATTGCTTACGACCAAATGACGACGCGATACCGGATCGAAAACCTCCCAGTGCCAAATCCTAAAAACTACTCTTGAAGTAGAGCTATTACACGAAATAGCATTATCAATTTGTGCCCTCTTTTTAGGCACAACGAAGCCATAAATAAAACACGGAAATTCAACAAACTTTTACGTTTCAGCTGTGTTCACGATTTCTTGGTTGTGTTTGTTGCGTACCATTAGGGACGTGAAGTACAGAATTCTGTGCCCTCAGTGTTACGGAAAAATACCTAAACAACTCACGAGCGAACAAAAAGTCTGACACACGTCTTGCAGCCTTGCAAACAGTTGGGATCGGATGTTTGCATTTTTGTGTTCAGTAAAACAGAGCATCCGTTTTTTGCACACAGTTCCCTTCAGAATCGAATTCGGCGACGACGACACAACAGAGTGGTTAGCCTAACCTAACCAACATAAAAATATTGTCGAAAAAACCCGTTCGATCGCCAGTTTCGATCCTTGGCTGAAATTTAAACCTATTTATACGTTATCAAGAGCGATCGAATTGTTTATTTATTATTCATTTGTTGTTTATTTAAACAAAATCAACGTGCAGCGTTTGATGTGCACAGCGAATGAATGATAAAATATATTATAAGATAAACAATAAAACACGTACGACGTATCGTGTACGAACGTGTGCGCGTTTCAAAACCGATGAGACTTCACAGTTTTTTGGGCGTTTTGGACTTGGGTTTCGGCATCATTCTAATGACTACTGTATTTACGGTAATCATCTGCTAATGTCGACTACAACAATAACAATTATTGCCCGTGGATTATTACAGTAAGTACATTCGTATCCAATTATTGATTTCAGACCACCATGGTGTGCACCAACTTAACGAACCTGTCCGACTTGTCGGAGCCATCCAGCAAAGGTATGTGTATAAAAAATATAGGTTGTATTTAACACTAGTGGTCGCACTTAGGCCCTTCTTATTAAATTTTTACTTAACACCACCTACTTTTAAAAATATAAAAAATTCCTTGAAAAAAGTAATGCTACGCAAATATTAATATTATTAATACGGCAACTGGATCATACAAGTATTTTTGTTTTATGTTTGTTAAATGTATGACATTTATATAACATGCATATTATAATTATTATTATTATTATTATTATTTATTTACAGTGTGTAATCCGGTAAATAAAATAATAAATTAATTGGATAGACTAAAATAATTTAAAAAGTAATTAGATTCAAATAAAAAGTCGATGAGAGTCTTCTGCGAGGTTTTGTATTCAATATTTATTTACGTTTTATATATTTATATTTAATTTTTAATTATACTGTATATGTTTTGTCATTTTCGAAATAATTTAACAATTAAATATTAATAATTATTACGCTTAAATAATTATAGTTAAACATATTATAATATTATACTTATATTTTACGCTGGCCATATTTTTTCCAAGCGATAATTTATTGGGGATATTATTATTCTTTTTGGTAGGTCACATATTTATTTCACGATATTTTGAACACGTGATCTTTGACCGGCGGCGGTATCTCGTCGGCTATTCAACTGAGTATTATACTCTAATCTAGTGATTCCGTCAAAAATCAAAACTCTGGAAAAAATGATAGAATGAAAGAAATTTTCAAATTTTTTTTTCACATTTTCAAAAAAATTTTCTCATTTTCTCAAAAATATTTCTTCTATTATTATTATTGTCTATCTATGTTTGAATTTTCATAAAGTTTGGATTAGCCTCCCAAAAGTTTTATTCTTATTTAGCCGTTGGTCAATATTATAAGACAATATTATAACCATGAAAAATCATTGTGTTCCGCGAAAATCTTGTATAAAATGTTAAGTGTTCCGTCATTAGAAAAAAAGGTAAAGAACCACTGCTCTAATCGTCTCGTCTCGTTGGCATTACATAAATTATCGTATTTTTCAGTTTCCATATACGTTATCATGATGTTCACAACGAGCTCGGTGGGAATTTGGGCCTACGCATCATACGGAGTGTACAACCACGTACGAAACACAAATATGACAATACCTATAACACAACGCCATCATCATCGTATTATTATTGTGTGATTACAATCCAAAATGTGCATTTGCCAATTTTTTTTTCGAAACAGAGTTGCACATGAAGTGACAACAATAAAGTATAAGTTCAATATTGCTTAAAACACGTCAAATCGACAGCCAAAAATAGTACATTTTGGCACAAAAGTCTTTAAAACAAAAAAAAAAAATGCTTTAACTTCTACAGTTAATATGTCTTCTATTGATTGACTAAACGAGTCTGAGAAGTTAATTTCACGAAAAAACATAAAATGGCTATAGTACATAATATTGGATTGTAACTGTATACAATTATTGTATACGTCGTAATAGTACCCAGGTAGCGTGGCGTAGGAATGAACTTAGTTTAAATTACGTATTTTTACTTTATAACTGAAAATCTGTCATTACTTCGTTTTCCGTTGATACGATTTAATGATACACGAAAACAGGACATACTAAAATGCTCTCAGCTTGAAATATAGTATCGTTAATTTACTAGACGAAAATCGAATAAAATCCATACCAAAAATGTATATATGATTGGTATTTCTATTTCCTAAATAAGTAGTCCAAATTTAATATGAAATTAATACTAGCAATGTGAATAATTCTGGTATTATTCATAATATCTAGGCGTTAAACATATTTACCGTATGATTTTAGGCGAAGTAATAAATAATTTCGTATCACTCATTGGCTAGGTGTTGTCAATTATATTCTAACACATTTAGGCGAATTTTATGATTAAAGTGTTGGTATATAATATTATGTTAAGCAAATTTGAATATTAAATAAGTTAAATATTCAAATTTTAATATTTTAATGTCAAATGTAGCAAAAATATAATATTTAAAATTTTCTTAGACTCCCTAATAAAAATTTATCATATACATTTGTTAACAATCATGTAAAAATAATTTAAATAAATCAACTAAAATAAATTATAAATTAAATTTAAAGTACTGCCTGCACGTTTACTTCAGAGAAAAAACGATAACGATAATATTATACGAATTCTTTTTTTTTCTGATAAGTTTCGTTTGATGATTTTTCAGACATTTTACAATTTATTGTAGTGTTTTATGATTTCCAAAAACCGTTTCGTCAAATAATGATAACACATACTGCTAAGGCTCGAACCAAAAAAAATTTCTATTTTGCATATTTTTGGTTTTATTTTCAATATCGCAAATTGAATTTTTGTTTTGTATTTTAGACGTATGTCTTTGTTTTTTGAATTTTGAATATAGGTTTAAAATGTTTAAGGGGTGGTTATTGATTATGACATCGATACCGGTTTTCTCAATAGTTTTAACCAGAATTCAAAATCAATTTTAAAACTGGTTTCAATCCCTGAATCTTGATAAATCGATATTCGTGATAACCGTGTGTTTTCGTTTCCATTTTCAAAATTGTTTAACGACAATCATAACGTTATACAAATCTTTTGGTGGAGCCCCTAACCCTAACGTTCATACGAGTTGATGCACTTTTCGTAAGTGCTCATTGCTACGTCACGCCACTGAACGATGATGATCAGACACAAATGGTTCGTAATTATTTTATTTATTTTGTTTTCGACATTTTATTGCGCAGGATCTTTTTCCGAAAACTATAACGTACGCGCTGTACCAATGGACGGTGTTCGTGTTCGTGTGGATTTTCCTTTCCTTTATGTCCACGACGAGTGCGGAAAAGTGAGAAATCAGTTTTTCTTGGTTTTAAAACAAACACGTAATAACATAGGATCGATTTTACTCGTCGTCTGACCACCATTTTTAACATTCGAATCAACTTCGATTTTTTTTTTTTTTTTTAATGTCCGAAATCCATAGTCCGAAAATCCAAAATGCTCAATGTATTTTTATCACCTTAAAATAATAATTTTTTTTTTTTAATTTCGACGTCAACGTTTGCATACATAGTGTCACCCGGAACTCGCTACCGTTTTAATTAGTGTTTTCCAACCTTCTTTTAACCCGCGCTCCTCCGAGACTCGCAAAGGTATACCACCCCTCCCCACCATCGATTTCAAAAAAAAAAACATTGACATTTTTATTTGTTTGGTTATGTAAATGAGTAATTTGGATAAATTTTGAATTTGAAAAGAGTTTTTATAGTACACAGTAATTATACATTTATTCGCAATAAGGTATATATGAAAAAAAAAAAAAAAATTTGAGTGACAGAATATTACTACTCCCTTGGTTGCATCCAAAAACTACACACTTATAATTCCAAACGTAAAAAGGTCGGTAGACAAAAACCGTACACTTTATCGGTCGAATAGACATCAGACGAATGTTGTATTTATTATTTTAAAATAAATTATTACATACTGTAAAACTTATTGAAAAATAAAAACAAGTAGGTTAGATACGTAATAAGCACGTTTTAATATTTTTAATATACCATTTTTAATTAAAATTGTGTTTATTTTTAGGAACATTTGTTTAAACGTTGTAATCGATTTCAGCCATTAAACATACAAACATTTATTTTTTAACTAATATTTTAATATTTTTTGAAAAAACTTCAGCAATCAGTTTCAGTCAATAAAATTCTAATAATTTATAGTTGTTTTATTTTATACCTTAAAATTTTCAATGTATTTTCAATATTGTACCTACCTAAAAATTTTTTTTTTTTTCAATAAATATATAAACGATAAATAATAGATTATACATCATTGTGTGGTTTTTGGAAAAAACAGTTTTAAAAAATGTGTGGATATCCCCAATTATTTTATCACTAGTGTGCGATTTTCGGAGTCAACGTGCTCCATAAAATAAAGCATTCCCTTTATAGTTAAAAGTTCTCACAAGGAGGGGGGGTCGTAGCTCCCACGTTGAGAATCACTGGTCTAATTACATTCATTTAAAATATTCGAATCGACTTTTGAAAAACACAATTAAACTTTTATGTTATTTTCGGTTTTTTTTTTTCCAAGTATCTTTTGTACGAATGGCAACTGTCCCTCGAGCCTTTGGTTGTATAATAGCTCGTGGTTCTTACAATCCACAATCCCCGGATCAATGGAACCGTACGCGCTAAAAGATGATTCAAGGTATGTATTTAAATTTAATCTGTATGCTGCACCGGAATCCGAAAAAAAAAAACACACACTACGACAGCTTTATTTCGCATTTCAAAATTTCGGATTTTTTTTTTTTTTTCTAATTATTAACGACTTGAACGCTGTTTTTTATAATATATTATCTACTTTTCACACGACCAGAGATACGGCGTCTGATGCTGGCGATTTCCCTCGATCGCGAAACGTGCCGTGGAGAATTAATGACGATGGACCGATAATAATATCATTACCGACACAATTGAAAATATCAAAAGTCGACGACTACAGCATCAATAAGATGATCATTGTATTTAACATCACCTTTTGGATGGGTGAGTCGTTTGTTCGGTCAAGATCATTGGCGGAAATAGTATAAAACTTTTACAGTGTGCTAATATATATTTGTTTGATATAGTCCCTTTTAATGATATTATAGCATTTAAAAAAAATCTGAAGGGACTTTGAGTAGATTTGGTCTGGGACTAAGCAACCCCCTCCCCATTTCCGCCTATGAATTCGACTTTAAACACTGTTGATCAATTGGACAGTTTTGTTGGTAAACATTTGTACTTTTTTATCACAACATTTGTTAACTTCGATAACTCCTCTGATTTAATAGAAAAATACGCTTTAAAAAAATATTTGAGATTAATTTTCATTAAATCGACACCGATTTGTTTCTGTTGAATATTCTGTTTTGGTTTTTACGACTTGTTTCTTTTTGTGCGTAATCGATTTCAACAATAAAAGTTACCAAAAAAAATTTAATACAAAATCCATAAATCGTATTTTTATAATATTTTTGTTTAATGTCTAAAACGATAATGCAATTAATGGCGAATTTCGAAATTTCGTGTAATTAACTGGAAAAACTTTCAAATATGCATTTATTTATGGAGAAAAAAAAAAATTACGCACAGCAAACTTTTGAATTCAAAATCCAGGCGAATTCGTATCGAATCAAAATTATTACATTTACTTAAAAATTATAATAATTACAATTTACAAAGAAATTAATTTTTTACTAAGGAATTTTTATGTCCCACTATTAACCGAAAACAAGAAAAATTAAATTTTTGATAAAAAAAAAATTTAATAAGTTCTTTTCGCATATAAAAAATGTTCTCTCATTTAGGTATTTTTCATATTATTGTCCATTAATATTTGAGTTTTCATAAATTTTGGAGTGAAAAAAATGTCAAATTTTTGGTAGTTTTTCCTAGATTTTGGAAAACTATTGAGAATTTCGAAAAATGACATCTCAAAAGACATCCACCTAGAAGTAAATTCTGATTCGAAAATTCGATGATTGAAACTTTTGGACAGGTATTTCTATACGAAAACGTTATTATTATAAACATTATTACCTATTGTAAAAATACAAGCTTCTTTCCTCCACTCAGAATATGAAAAAAAAAAAAAACAGATTTTGTCGTAACGAACCTAACATTAAAATATAACCGGAGAAAATCAAAATATAATTTCGTATACTTTTCATACGTAGGTAATGTCACAATTACCGAAAAATGACTTGATCTTCCACCTCCCCCTCCCCTATCCAATGACAGTCAATAATCGTCCAATATTAAAAAACCATTTGTTTAAACTTACACCGTATAAAATATGGTATTATGTATATAGTGATTTTCGTCTACGGATGGATGGTGCTGTACAGTTACGACGTAGAACTTAAGTCACGGTCCGGTGGTTGCGGAGAAAACGAGGAATCTAAAACCGAAGAAGTTCCGTGCGAGGTCTAATGTTTTTCATCGATGAAATGAATTGAAAATAACGCTGAAAACGATTTTATTCACGTCTAGTGCACTTATATATTATACTCTTTGTTGGAAATACTTTACCAGCTATTGTTTTAATATATACAACATGGCTGAATACCATCGAAAAATAATTATCAATAAATCGAAAAATAAAATAATAATAAAAACACATTTATATTTCATGCACATCAACAGTCCCCTCACTTATGTGACAACTGAAATTCCCAATTTTTTAAAAAAATAAATAAATAAACATCATTGTAAAAACACTAGCTTCTTCATTTCATTCAGAATCTAAAATAATGTCATATATTTCAATAAGTTTAATGTAATAATAACAAATAACCAAACAATTTTTTTTTTTTTCAAACATATCATAAAAATTAATAACACATATTATAATACATAATAGAGTACAATTTTTAAATATTTTGACATTTTATAGTAAAATTAATTTTTTATAAGAGATTATTTTAACATATTTGCATAATATTTTTAGAGAATATTTCGTAAATTTTATAGCATATTTGATACATTTTTAGAGCATAAAAGCATGCATATTTTAAGGAGGTTTTTTTAGAGCTATAAGTCTCTAGCCCTAAATTAATTACTATAGCAGCCGAAATCGGAAACACACTCTTCGAAGTATAATACCGAAGACGTGCTGACTAGACGTTTTAATAATTCGGTAACCGTAGAGGGTTGTGCTGACCCACTCGAGGATAGTTTCGATTTTCGAATCTCCTCGTCGATCGCCCCCGTCCGGCTCTTGCGCCCCGTAGTCGCTTCTCGATCTCGAATGTCAACACGTATAATGTCGCGGGGACGTCAAAAGTGAACAACGCGCAATGACCGCACATATTAAATATTAATGAAGCCACGGGATCCGACCACGACGTAGTAATAATACGGCATTCGTCAATTTCAACTCGAAATACCGCCCCTTGGGGTCTTGCGAGGAATTAAATTTCGAATATCGAATGTGTTCTTTTTATTTTTGCACCATCGACGCGTCATGGTCGGCAAACGAATTATGAAAATAATTACAATAATCGAACGCGTAGTGTATAATTTTTATTGAAAACTTAATATAATTATTTACTTAAGAACGCTGAATGTAAATTATTGTATAAAGTTGTCATTCGACATTTTTTTTTTTTTAGATTCTGAATGAAGTTTTTACAATGATGTTTATTTTTTTATTTATTTTTTTTTTTTGTGTACATCTTTTCGCATAGAAATACTTGTCCAAAAGTTTCGATCAATAACTTTTTGAAACCCGATTCGCCTCTAGATTGTACTTTAGAGAGGTCATTTTTTGAATTTCTCAATTCTTCAATGTTTTTTTTTGGAAAAAACTA
>JAIPRM010013178.1:0-11599 GCA_025469315.1 Stegophylla sp. TES_Ste_2020 | reverse complement strand
GCGAATCCTGTTTCAAAAAGTTATTGATCGAAACTTTTGGACAAGTATTTCTATACGAAAAAGTGTTAACAGAAAAAAAAAAGAAAAAAAAAAGAAAAATAAACATCATTGTAAAAACACTAGCTTCTTCACTTTGTTCAGAATCTAAAATAAATGAGAAAAATGTCCAACATTTTTTTTTCACATTTTCAAAATTTTCATGCGCCAAAATCTTTCTTATATGGTTTTCTATCTAAGTTTAAATTTTCATGTAGTTCGGATCAAAAAATGATGGTTTCCGAGTCGTTTTTGTCAAATTTTTGATAGTTTTTTCCAAAAAAAAAAAAAAATTGAAGAATTGAGAAATTCAAAAAAATGACCTCTCCAAAGTACCATCTACAGGCAAATCCGGTTTCAAAAAGTTACTGAATAAAAAATGAAAAAATAAACATCATTGTAAAAACACTAGCTTGTTCACTTCGTTCAGAATCTAAAATTGTAATGAAATAATTTGTATTCTAAGAAATAATTTTCACATGTATTTTAACACGATTGAATTCTTAGTAATTTTAACGCTGAAAAATAAACGATAAGATAATAGAATATTGTATTATAATATTTCATTAGAATAACAAATAATTATTATTCCGTTATTTTGCTGCTACGTTTGTGTTTTAAATGCGTAGGTACATTAATTCATCGTTATTGTGATAACAATAAGTGAATACAACGAGAAAACTTGTGCATTTTATTATATTTGTAATGAGAGTAATACTTGAGAGAGATACATATTAAGTCCCTCCATACCAAACTCTCTTTTCGATCTGATATTGATGATGTTATGATAATAAATCATGCTAAACTCCGTTTACGTGTTACGTGTAGTATGCAGTAGATATGCATATTATAAAAAAAAAAATGAAATACACTATTACGTAATAAAATCGCATTAACTAGTTTAACTTCTATGTAATAAATTATTGCGCTAAGATCAATGTACACGCGCGCGCAGTACATTCACCCAATATGTATTATTATTGTAACTGTTAATAAAATGTATTATTATTTTTAGGTAAAACCAATGGGCAACATGTGTTTTTACAATGATGTTTATTTTTATTTTTTCTGTGTACGACTTTTCGTATGGAAATACTTGTCGAATTTTTTTTTTTTTCGGAAAAAACTACCCAAACTACCAACTACTACTACTATTTTAACATTTTTTCTTTTTTTCATTTATTTTTTATATTATTAACTTCCTTCGTTCAGAATCGTTTTATTGAAGAAATATGATTCTTTAAAATTCAATACACCCGTCAAGAGGATCCCATCCGTCGTGCGAAGTATGTCCGGCTATTTTGCTCACGATTTAACCGTAGTTTTGGGAAGAACTATATTATATTATTTTCATGTTATAAATAAGTAAAGTATATAATTAATTAAATTTCGTACTTACCATTTTAAATATTCTAACCTATCATTAACCCAATTATTACGTTGTAGTTATTATTATTATTATTATTATTAAAATAATAAATACCAAATCTGAGCTCAAAGCTCATTGTATTGTTCAACGCATAATCTATTATAATATTATTCGATAGTGTAAACCTTTAAATTTGTTACAGTCACTCATTTATTTCACACAGGATATAAATCAGGACAATAATATTTTATTACTGTTTTTTTTCTATATTTGTATACACCTAAATGCGATTTTCACAATATTTCAGCTCGTTTGAGAATGTATTTCGTTGTAATTTAAAAATTATTAATTTCATTAGAAAGTTCTTTGTTGAGCAATTACTAAGTGCCGTTAAGCAAATTTAATTTCCACTAATAATATAAGCCTATAATAATAATAATATGTCATCAAATCATATTTATATACGTATATTGCGTATTTTGATAATTTGTAAGTAATGTACAACAACAATAATAATAATTACTTGTTGTACAACTATTTTTGATTGTATATTTATAAAATAGTATTTGGTAAACTATAGAACAATAATTATTCATTAATAACTTCAAATACACTCAACGCATAGTTATTTATGCGACCTTCGTAACGTCATAATAATCATTATTTTGAAAAAAAAAAAATAACGCAATTGTTGTTAATTTATTTTCGCTTTTTACGATTGTAAATGATAATATTTATCATTTCAAACGAACAACGGTTACTCATATATTTTAGTATTACCGAAATTTATTATTAATATTTTGCTATTTGGTTTACGTTGTATAAATTTTATTTTTTCAGAAACATTGAATTAACATTTAATCTATTATCGTGCGCGGTGGTATTAAGTCATTGTTATTTTTTTTAGGTTATGATGTGAAGAAGCTAGTGTTTTTTTTTTTTTTTCAATGATGTTTATTTATTCTTCTGTATACACTTTTTCGTATAGAAAATACTTGTCGTCCAAAAGTCTTGATCTGGTTGGTACTTAAAAGAGGTCATTTTTTGACATTTTGAATTCTTCAATTTTTCTTGTTTTGGAAAAACTATCCGAAATTTGACAGAAAAAACTCGGAAACCATTATTCTTTTGATCTGAACGCAATGAAAATTTGAACATAGATAAACTATAATAAACGAAAAACATTTTGACGCAAGAAAATTTTGAAAATGTGAAAAAAAATTTTGGACATTTTTCTAAAACTTTTTTTTTCTCATTATTTATTTATAACCTAACCTAACCATGCAAAATATCACATAGCTCCTAACTCCTAAAGTACTCTTTTTTTTTTTTTTAAATATCTGATTATATATTGTAATCGTACGACTGAAACAATGGTTGGACGAAGAATAATATTTAACGGATTGTCGTGAAGCGATAACAAACAAAATAAAAAAGCCGGACTTACTTCATACGACGGGTGGGATTCTCTTGGCGGGTGTATTGAATTTTAAAGAAACGATAAATCATTTCTTCAATAAAACGATTTTGAACGAGGGAAGTTAATAATATCAAAAAATGAATGTTAGAAAAATGTCCAAAATTTTTTTTTCACGTTTTCAAAATTGTCTTATACGATTTTCTATCTATGTTTAAATTTTCATTTTTTCAAATTTTGGTTATTTTTTTAAAAAAAAAAAAAAAAAAAAAAAAAAATTGAAGAATTGAGAAATTCAAAAAATGACCTCTCTAAAGTACAATCTAGAAGCAAATCCGATTCCAAAAAATTACTGATCGAAACTTTTGGACAAGTACTTCCGTGCGAAAATTTGTACACAGAAAAAAAAAAATAAACATCATTGTAAAAACACTAGCTTCTTCACTTAGTTCAGAATCTAAAACTTACCTATACCCCCCCCCACCTATGATTGACTTAAATTTTAAATTGAAGTTTGCGTTCGATGTACATTATAAATTAACATACATATGTTGATGTGTTAATAATTTACACTGATACATCAAATCATTAGTTAAACGTAATTAGTTTTCTTGACGATGAGTTTCATTGATGTGTATAACTTAATAGTTCTTCTTCTTGTCGCGTATGTTATTTTCGTCATCGCCGTCACGGTAAATGTGAAAGTTAACGATTATTTTTGGCTCGAAAACCGACAATCTCTCGAATTTTGTACATTTCTCCAACGGATATGCAAAAAAAAAAAAAATAAAATATATATATATACGTATACACGAAATAACCGCGTCGAGCTCATTTTTTTTTTTTTTTTTTTTTACACCGGTACGACGTTTTCGTTGCAACGGAAGGACACTGTACAAATACAAGTGCATGGAAGAAAAACGTCGTCGAATGTCCCGTTATCGATGAAATAATAATCGTGCCCGCATTTTTGCAATTTATCAAAATACCGATCATTATGCTATTATCATTGTCACGTTTAAATTTCATTTCGGTTAATTATTATTTTTTTTTTTGGATTCGTGTGCGCATTCGATTCCAATAATATTCAAGTTCATTGGCTCGTGAAACGTTTTGTTCCATTAGACGACTTTCTATACGCGTAAACCGTTCGATTGCTCTCCGTCTCGCATGTTATAACAATAATAATACATAAAAAAACAAAAACTAACATGGCCGTCTTCGATGAAAATACACGAGTTCTAAACGTAATACTACATATTGATTTTATTTATATTTATTTATATTACAAAAAAAAAAAAACTTTTAACATATAATACAAGTAATTAAAACAAATGTAGAAAAAGAAACATAGTTAAATTCAAAATTAAGAAGTAATGTACAAAGTAGTCCTGCGAGAATACGAGATATTACATATTACTAGGGCCCGAAAATTAAATGCACTGAAAACCATCGAAAAATGCTCTAAAAACAGCTAAAATAGCCCTTAAAAAATGCATTTTACCATGAAAATACTCTTAAAAAGGTCCTCTGTGTTTTAATTTGTTTTCTTATTTGCCACCTCCCAAGTCTAGGCATCCATAAGTCAAGATAAAATATAGACATTATCGCAATTATAAAAAGATTTCTAGATATTTTTAAGAAAAACCCCAAAAAACATGAATAATATTTTGAATTAGTTGAATTTAAATTATTTGATTCGTATTGTGTACAATACATTATAAATTCAGAATCTAAAATTGTAAGTATATTGTTGAAATATACATTTAAATGAATAAAATGACCGAAAAATGCTAAAATAATGCAAAATAAATGTTTCACTTTTGAGTTGTCTGTTACATGAAACAAATTATGTACTCGGAAAGCATTGCCTAAGATCACCAAAATAAATATGCATTTTGCATTGGAATCCGAGCCCTACATATTACAAAATAGAAATAAAATAATGTGATAATTTAGATATGTTATTATGTTAGTATGGAAGTGATCAATGTCATGCATTTTATTTACCATCAGACATGAGAATATTAGCTGGAGAAAACATTAAATAATTAGTTTTCACATTAGTAACATAAAACAAATCTTTATTCCTGGAATTTTTTTTTGGGTTAATTTTGAAAAATATCCGTTCGGGACAGTCTATGCCGTTATTTAAGCGGCTTGAATAAAAATTTAATGTTTAGTATAAAAAAAATCTCTTATTAAGTGGATAAGTATATTAAAAAAACTATTCATATTCAAAATGAGGAATTCTTTCCGCACGAGATTTGTAAGACTTATGATTTTGAAAAATTATTCTGAACTTTAGACCGAGATTATCCAGATTTCCAGATTAACGACGCATATTCCAAATTGGAACAAACTAATGCTAAGTATTAAAAGCCAAAAAAAAAAAAAAAAAACATTTTTAAAATCATTGCTTAATAATAATTAATAATAATGTATATACGAATAACGTGGCAACGGCCAATACATAACTTCATAACTTGTCGAAGTCGATAACCGCCTGTGTCGTGACCAAAGGGTGATCAGTCGGTGGTGTTTACATCACTGCACATAACACGTATAATATAATAAAATATGGTGGGTGGAGAATAAATCCCACACCGGTCACGACGACGGACATATTAGAAAGAAGTTGTGCGTCGTCGACAAGGCGGAAGTGCAATAGGTCGTTCACTAAACGGTTCTGTCTTCCGGACCGCGGAAGTCAGAAATCTGGACCGACAACATATTTCTCAAATGAATATGATATTAACTATAATTAAAAAAAAAAACAACCGGACATACTTCGCACGACGGGTGGGATTCTCTCGACGGGTGTATTGAATTTCAAAAAAACGATAAATCGTTTCTTTAATAAAACGATTCTGAACGAGGGAAGTCAATAATATAAAAAAAAAAAATAATAATAATAAACGTCATTGTAAAAACACTAGCTTCTTCTTTTCGTTCGGAATCTAAAAGAAAATGTGGTGTATTTTTTTCAAACTATAAAATACTGGTAATCAACTTAGTTAGAATGTTTGATTTACGAACATATTTTGTGAAATAAGAATAAAAAAAAAAAATTTTTTTTTGGAGGAAGGGTTTAGTAGGTTAGGTTAACTAAAATACTTATTTTTTGATTTACTCTCCCTTATCGGTATTAACCAGGTGCAATTTATAAAATATTTGGGAGATTTTGAATGAGGATAAGCTCCCAATTTCAAAAAGCTGGGTTAGGAAAAGAAATGTAATTTCTGACATCAAATAGCTTAGATTCTGAACGAAGTGAAGAAGCTAGTGTTTTTACAATGATGTTTCTTTTTTTTTTTCTGTTTACAACTTTTCGTATGGAAATACTTGTCCAAAAGTTTCGATCACTAACTTTTTAAAACCGGATTTGCCTATAGATTGTACTTTAAAGAGGTCATTTTTTGAATTTCTCAATTCTTCAATTTTTTTTTTTTTTTGGAAAAAACTACCCAAAATTTTACAAAAAAGACTCGGAAACCATCATTTTTTGATCCGAATTTTATGAAAATTTAAATATAGATATAAAATAATATAAGAAAGATTTTGGCGCAAGAAAATTTTGGAAGTGTAAAATCAAAATTTTGGACATTTTTCTAACATTTTTTTTTCTCATTTATTTTTTATATTATTAACTTCCCTCGTTCAGAATCGTTTTATTGAAGAAATGATTTATTATTTCATTAAAATTCAATATACCTGTCAAGAGGATCCCACCCATCGTGTGAAGTATGTCCAGCTTTTTTGATAGAGTATCTATAAAACTTACCTGCGTGTATAGCTTATGACGTTCTAAATACAAACACGCGATTTAAATTTTATTTTTGACTTTGAATTTTTGATTTCAAGTATCAAAAATCAAAACAAATAACTGGATATGATAAAATTGTTTAGAATGATTGATAAATAATAATTTCACACTCCCCTCAACAAAGCTTCTCACCCATCATTATATACAAAAAAAGAGTGTGGTAATACAAAAAGGGACAAAAAATAGGCACTGTCACATTTTTTTCGTGTGTACCATATTTAAGAAAATAAAATACAGGACGAAAATATTTTGAAATAAATAAGTATTTATTAAATAATATACATTTATGTTTTGGAATCGTGACAAAAGTATAATTTTTAAACTACCTATTATAGATTAAATTTAAACGCATAAAAACATTATTTTGAAAAACATAAAATAACATAATTGATATTTTTCTTCAAATCCTTTATTCGTGTATATTGTGTACTTTACTTTCCAAAAAAAAAAAAAAAAAAAAAAAGAACGGGATTAATATGGTACAGACTTTAAATTACGGGACAAAAATCGTCCTGAAAGGACAACAGTCTGTCAGGACAACAGCAGAGGACGTCGGAGCCGAAATAAAGGACAATCGTTTGTAAAAACAGTGACCCCCTCCTAGTATAGAACAACACGTGTGTGTGTGTGTGTGTGTGTGTGTGTTGTCGTGCGGTGCACAGCATAAAATATACAATATTATATACGAGACGAGTGAGAGTACACAAATAATGGATACCATATTTTTTTATTATTGCGGCGTGGCGTGGCGGGTGATAGACGCATTTCATAGATCCCCCGGACGACGATCGGTACACGCAACAAAAGAGTGTGTGTGTGTGTGTGTGAACGAAAGGAGAGAAAGGATCCGTGAGCTCAGCGGTGGACCGTGCCCGAGCTGGGAGAAAGTGTTCGGAAACGCGTTCGCAGACGCCGCCGCCGCCGTACCGCGGTCATAGTAGCTCACGGGACTCACGCGTGTCGCGCGCGTACCTACTACTTGTTGCACACGCCGTCGTCGTTTGTCTTTTTACGGACAAAACTCATTTTCTCGCGCGTAAAACAATATCGTTATCGCGCGTTATCATCGTTTGTCGTTGTCGTTGTCGTTGTCGTCGTGTCTTCGTGTTTACTTTATTTTTGCGATTTTTTTTTTTTTTTTTTTTTTGTGCTCGCGCGTTATCATCGTGTGCGCGATATCATAATAAATATTAATCTTATCGACCGTGCGCCGCCGTGGATCGAAGGTTTTTTTTTTTTTTTTTTCTCTCATTGAATTTTCGAAAGCGACAATCGATTTTTGACGCCATCGACACCAGCAGCTGTTATCGCGGGCAGAATCGACAGCAGCAGCAGCAGCAGCAGCAAATGGATTTCTTATCGCTAAGGTATGTGTGGCCGTTTTCGATTAATACATTATTATGATAATTATTATAATATTATGGCGCATGGCGTACAGTTAGGTTAGGTAGGTGTACACATAAAACGAGGTTCCTAAACCGCGGGCGCCTTGAACGTGACCTTAAAAAAAAAAAAAAAACAAAAAAAAACTTATCGTACGTCTCTCCTCACACAACAAACTTCTTAACGCTTCCCCGCGCACTTTATCTACACTACACTACGCTCTATCGTCGTGGTTCCTGCACCGACGAGTCCTCCTGACATTTCCGTTTGTATCCTGAATACAGTGATATTAGTCGATTTTTATACACAGTAACAATAAATACACTTGGTTTAGGTATTAATTTAGGTTAGGTGTAGGTAAAAAAAAACATAATAATAATAATAATAACAAATGTAGCTTTTAAAAAATATTATATCCCTCCACATTAGCGCAATTAGGACGAAAATTCTGGGTAAAAAATGTTCATTTATTGATTTAGTACATTAATCTTAAGCAATTTTCAAAAAACCTAGGGTGGCTATGAGTGGTTTTGAGGGAGCTTAGCCCCCCTAAGCCCCCACCTAGTTGCGCCTATATCCCTCCAAGCCTTCCAATCCATCACTCTCCGTGTGTGATAACTTCTGCACTTCAAAATGACTTCAAAATAGAAACAGTAAGAGTCAACAAAGCCAAAAAACATTATGAAAAAAATTTCACTCGAAATTACAATCAAATTTCAACCCTCTAATCGCTGTACTTGCTTCCAACTCACTTCCTTATTATAATCCCCGGAGAAAATGCAGGTGTCGTGACATACTAAAAGATCGACTGCTATCGAACAATTCAACTTGACCAAATTCATGTGTTCTGATTGTAATTATTATTTATTGTACGTTCAAATTTGCTTATTGTGCCTTGTAGCGTGGATTGTAAATATTCTTTTGAAAAAACCAAAATATAATATGCCAACTGCACAGAAGGGGTTAACGTAGAATTTTTCGAAAATCTCTCTGAATAATCTATAATACACATTCGATACACCTCTACATTACATAAATATCCAGCACCTGTACGCATTTTGTAAACCGCGACTCGTCCAGACGTGATAGCCCGGATAATGTCGTTATTACGAACGATGTGGTGTTGCCCCGGGGTCATTGTATTATTATGGATCCCCAGTGTGATGCAAATCGCAGATACGGCGTGGTACGGATGTATTATGCATTTGACGAATATATCAATTTGTTTTGTTATTTATTTATTATTTTTTTTTTTTTACACAAACATGACAAATAATATATATCGCGAGGATTCGGCGGAGGTCGTTGACCAGATTTCTCGTTGCTGTTGCGTCGAATCGTGGCAGACTCGATTATAATAAATTATTATTATTATTATTGTAGTGTTAAAGTCTAAAAAGATAAAACGTGTATATTAAAATACGTCTTCTTGTTGAGTCCACGATGGCGTTTGATTCTATTGACATATTTTTTTCGATTTACTTCTATATATACCAAGGTTTGTACATATATATATAATGTACATAACGTATTCAGAGTTTAATTTTGGAAGGAGCTACTAAATATATATATATATATACCATTCCATCAAAATTTTCTACTTAAAAAATATTCAAAATGCATTTGATGGCGTCATTGCAACGAGGGAGCAAGTCCAATTTCTCGCTATTTTTTGTCTAGGTAACAGTTTTTCACATCTTAGTATATAAATCGAATTTGAGTTCAATCCAAACACGTTTTCAATTAAAAATTATTTCCAAAAAGAAAAAAAAAATAACAGCAATGTAAAATTACTAGATCCTTTTGTTTCACTTGCAATCTCAAATATAAAATAAGTTGAATGTGTCCTTGGTAAAATTATTAAAATTACTGTAAATTTTACAAATTTTTATTTGTATTTGAGGAAGGGCTGCAGCCCTCTCAGTCCACCCCATAAATTCGCTCCTGGTATATATATTGTTTTGCCTTAGAAAAGACGTCTTTGGATTATTGGATAAATTTTTAGTCCTACAGGTGCATTTCTCCATAAGCATAAACTTTGTTCCTTACCACATATTTGTACATCTTGCCAAACTTAGTTCGAAAATTGTTATTTTCTCGAAAATCGCATTTCTAAAGTAACGTGTCCAGTTTCTCAAATCTTTTAATGACCCAAAAATTTTACTAAATAGTAGTTCTAAGTATAAATAACAATATATATATATATTAGGAGATTATCTAGGAAAAAGCCTCTAATTACTTTATAATATAATATGATTCTTCAAAAAGTGAGTATTTTGCTTCTCAAGTAAGCCAATAAATACTTAGATGTTATAACTCTACTCCAACTATATTAATGCTTCTGAGCTGTTTCAAAACTAAAGATTTTGCAAGTAGACAAAAATCCATTTAATTTGACTGTTGGTAGAAGTCTCTAGGTGTGTGCATTAGAAGATATGAAATTTGTGTAGTTGTACATTTCATGTAAATTTTTAAAACGTGCAAAAATGCTGCGTTTACTCACGTTTTGAATTCTAGAAAATCTACTAAGCAACTTTTAAACTATCATAACTCTGGTTCTAGTGCTCTTAGAGACTTCAATCAGCAGTCAAATTTAATGCATTTTTGTTTACTTAGTTACAAATCAGCTCAGAATCCTTAATACAGTTAGAGTAGGTTTATAACATTTGTGTATGTTTCTTGAGAAGCAAAATACTAGATTTTTGGACTATCGTATAAGGTAATTAAAGGCTTTTTCCAAAAAAATCTCCAAATAGATAATGTTATTTGCACTTAATTAAGAGTCGTCACTTGTAAAATGCAAAAAAAAAAAAATTTTCGTGGAAAATTGAAGTTAAGAAATTTTTTCTTATAAATATAGAACATAAAGAGAAAAAAAATGGAATTTGAAAAATTTAAATCGGTCTATGGTAAAAATAGAGGGAAAAAAAGGGTGTATTTTGGGTCTTTGGCGGGGGAAATGCATCTGTAAGGCTAAAATTCACTCAAAGAATTATTTTCCATAGTATAACAAAATACTAAAATTTGAGCAGGAGTTATGTCCAAGTAAAAAAATTTTATATAAATCCATACTATCATTGTTTACATTATTATAAATAAATTATTTTGAATTTGCATTGTTTATTCGACTTTTGAAAATCAAAACCACCTGTCGTAAAGTATATCGAATAAATTCCAAATTATACACGCAATATCGCCTGCACATCGTCGCTGCATATGTGCGAAATATTTTTTAAAAATTATTCATTCGTATCGAATACTTATTTTCATTCCATTATTGTTTGTAATCCAACATCAGCTTAATGACGTCTGAATACAGATTAAATTTAAAAAAGCCGGACATACTTCGCACGACGGGTGGTATTCTCTTGACGGGCGTATTAAATTTTAAATAAACGATAAATCATTTCTTCAGTAAAACGATTCTGAACGAAGGAAGTTAATAAAAAAAAAAAATTTTCAAAAAATGTCCAAAATTTTTTTTCACATTTTCAAAATTTTCTTACGCCAAAATCTTTTTTATAGGATTTTCTATCTATGTTTAAATTTTCATAAAATTCGGATCAAA
>JAIPRM010013177.1:0-11599 GCA_025469315.1 Stegophylla sp. TES_Ste_2020 | reverse complement strand
ATTTTAAATAGGTTTTATTCAGTTTATCTAGGCATTCATTTTGAATTTTTTTTTTATACAATCTAAAATTTAAGAACAACAGGGTTGGTTTCATCCCCCCACTTATTTTGATCCACTTCGACCACTGATTACTACAACTAATATTATTACTACCATTACCCACCGCGACCACTTAACTGTATTACTGGAGGCAGCACAGCGTGCGTCGAGGTGTCGCGTCGCGAGTGTCTCTCGTCAGGGCTTTAGCGTAGCGGAAAACCGCTAAACGCACGCGTGCGGTACATCTCGAGTGCGGTGGAATAGGCCCGTTCCCACGAATAACCAACACTCCCCTTTCACACCCCTCTTTGCTCTTTTCCGCCGAATTCGTTCGCCCGTTATGCAATATAATATTGTATAATTTTGGCACTTCATAGCACGTCATATTATTACGTCATCGGTCGCGAATTCACCCTAATATTTTTATAACAATACGATTATCTATAACATTACGCGTGAGGACTTGCGAATTAAAAAGCCGGACATACTTCTCACGATGGGTGTTCTCAGCACGACGGGTGGGATTCTCTTGGCGGATGTATTTAATTTTAAAGAAACGATAAATCATTTCTTCGATAAAACGATTCTGGATGACGAGGGAAGTTAATAATATGAAAAATTAATGAAAAAAAAAAATGTTAGAAAAATGTCCAAAATTTTTTTTACACATTTTCAAAATTTTCCTGCGCCAAAATTTTTCTTATATGATTTTCTATCAATGTTTAAATTTTCATAAAATTCTGATCAAAAAATGATGGTTTCCGAGTCGTTTTTGTCAAATTTTGGGTAGTTTTTTCCAAAAAAATAAAAATGAAGAGTAGAGAAATTCAAAAAATGACCTCTTTAAAGTACAATCTGGAGGCAAATCCGGTTTCAAAAAGTTATTGATCGAAACTTTTGGACAAGTATTTCTATACGAAAAGTTGTACACAGAAAAAAATAAAATAAACATCATTGTAAAAACAATTCACAATTTCACTTCGTTCAGAATCTAAAACGTCAGGGAATTCGAAAGGTAATTCAACGAACCAATTGTAACGACGTTTTTCACAGTCCGGTCCGGTAAAGCGTATTGCAAATAATTCGATTTTTGGATTTTATTATGGTAAAACGATACATTTATCGAAAAGAAAAATTATTACTCAAGAATAATAATATTAATGTCTGAGAAAAATTGAAAACACCTTTGGAACGTCTATTGAAATTCCTTCTAAAGTCAAAGATTATTTAATTAATATAAACAGATTTCACAGTTCATAATATTTTAAGCGATCATAAACTAAATCCAATCAATTAACGAGCATTGAAATCAACAGGTTGAAATAATTTGTTTATATATAACTGTGTGGACGTGCAACATGGAGTATATTGAGTTATAATAAAATAATTATTACAAAAGTTGTAGAAATTGAAATTATTAAATAAATTATTTCACGTACCTGTTTACATTAAAAGTTTTTGTTTTTCATTAAAAAAAAAAAATCCTTAAGACAACACTAAGTGGGTTCGAAACGAAAAAGTTCTATGTAAGTGTTTTTTGAAGTTCACTTTTTCACTTTTACTAGCTATGAATTGTACGTTGATTTTGGTCTAACTGGAGTTCAAAACATTAAAAATCAATGTTCTGTATAACTTAAAAAATAATGACAAACCTCAAATATAACTGTATATAATTTATTTGATTTTAGAAAGAAAACGTTCTATCCAAGTCAAAAACTATTATGATTCGGAGACTTTACAATTTCTCAATGTAAACAAAAAAAACAAATATTTTAAATAACCCTAGACATGTATAATATTGTGAGAAACAAAAAATTATTTATTCTAATGAATTTTACCACAAAAAATTATAAATTTCTTGTAAACATTCAAAATCCAAAATTTAGTAACTTGATATATATTTACATATTTGTTATTATTACTAATATTTAACTCAATAATCATTTCTCATTCAGTTAAATTTAATCAATATTCCTTGATATTTTTTCAATAAATAACCAAATTCAAATAAATATTAAAGGTATGAAAACTATGCTTCAACTGTGCATAGTATTCGAAACCGGAAAATCAGTAAAAACGAAAATATTCAAAATTACAAAATACTACACATTTATTAGAAAAAAATTGGAGTTAAATGTAATATTACAATATTAATAATATTTAAATTGATGTTTTTTCAAAATACTCGAGAAATAACTCTAAAGATTAAAAAAAAAAAAAAAAATGGAAAAAAGGTGTTCTCTAGAAAGTTACACAGGATAATAGGAGAGTCGAATTTAAGGACATTCCTGTATAAAACAGGACGTATGGCCACCTTAAACGCCCTGATCAGATATGAGATAATACATTTTTCCTAGGCCTTTTAAGTTTCAGAAGATATATTTTTAATTAACAAATGAATAGCGATGCATTTTATACGTATTTAATTAGTACTAAGTTGAAATATAAACTACTTAACAGTAAGGCAAATGAAAATAACGATTGTAATAACCAAAATAATAAAACATAATATATACGAACATTTATGTAGTGTAGTCGCTTTGTTAAAATAGGTACTACTAAAGCTTATTGATTAAGGGAAGTTTGTGTGAATTAATATCAACGTTTAACCTTCAGTGTTGTCGTCATTAATTTATTACTTTAATATAAAAGAAAATCGTAAATTATTTTGGCTTTTTATTAAATGTAACCAAGTACTTCTTTGGGGTAAGTTAATAGGTGTGGATTATTTATTAAATCGAGGACACATATGTTTAGACGAAGATGTGGGGCCTTTATTCTTGCTGTTAATTCTTTGATAGACGATTCTAGAAACGAAAATAGTAAAATATACTATATAATTTCCGTCTGAGGCGTACTCAAGATCAATTAACAGGTTAGGCCTGTTAAAAAGCATGATTTATGCAAAGATTTTCATTTTTAATTCATGTATTTTTTGAAATTTTTCAATCTTCTCCAGATATAATAAAGAACTATTTTGAGTAAAATATTTAATAAACTAGACATTTACAAGATTAGTTTTGGTTATTTCATCTAAGTCCAGAAATATTGCTGCTACAAAATTTCCTTAAAGTTTATTATTAACAAAATAATAGTGTAATATATAATGTATTTATTTTTTTTAATTTTCAAAACAATTTGGCAACTCTTAAGTAAATTATAATACTTGCCCTAAAAACATATATTATCATTTAATATTTTTTACATGCACTTAAACCCATTTTATGTTTAAAATACCAACCACATAATTTTTGGTATACATTTTCCAAATTTTATAAAAGAACTACATAATTGTATTTTTTAATCTTTTACACGTTTTAAGTTAGAATTTTGAAAACATGAGTTATTTCACCTATAATAACTATCAGGCTTTTCAAACAAAAGCTTACACGATTTTATGTGGATAAAAACACAACATGTATTTTATGTACCTTTAATATATTATGGAAATGGCCACATGGGGTTAATAAAAAATGGAGACATGAATTTTGTGTCCAATTATTCGATATAATTGGATGATTCCGTACGTTTTACTATTTAGAAAATTTGGTTCCGTACGACATTTGACAAACAATGGATTTTAAAATTGATCCTAAAAATAATTAAAAATAATTAAAGACAATAAATTATGTTAATCGTTTATACATGTATTTATGCAAAATTATATTTATTATTTTATCCACTTTAGTGCTAAATTTAATATTGTAATCATTATCACTTTCTTTATTTATTGTAAATGTACCTATTTTTTTTTTTGCTTTCCAAGTTTTAAAATTTGTCAATAATTATTATTAGTAAGAACTTATAACTTAAGACACCCCTTCTCATCACAAGCTTGCTTAAAGAGAGGGGTAATCAGCTCATTCTATTTTTTTCTTTTTTTTTTTTATATTAACTTATACTTTATGTATCATAATTAAATTGAACTGAACAAATTATTATTGAAATTATTATTATTATTAAAAACAACACGATTCCGTACGATCTTTCGTGCAATGTTGCTATTTATTAATACTTTAATTTATAATATTTTTCAATATGTTCAATTTTCAAAATTTACAGTACATACAGACGTATATCAAAATGTTATCGAATTATCGTCCATCGGTAGCTCGTCACTCTGTTATTGTATTTACGGCGACGTCCCACTCGAACGGGTTTAATAATGCGTTAGGTAAAGTGTAATATTGCACTTCCAATTTATTCCAATTACCTCGTGACTACGAGACGTACTAAAACTAGATAATATACAGGATATTTTTTTAATCGTGCTCACCTCTATTTTTGTCCGTAAAAATGCAAAAGTTGGGATATTTTTCGGAATATTAAATTTACTATAAAAACTATGTTTGCCACAACTCATTTTTTCATGTCATCTTAAGGATATCCAGTGACGATTCAAACTTTTTATTTTCAAAAGGCAACCAAAATATTGAATGGGGCCTATTTTTTAACGGTAGAATTTTATTCAGATTATTTTTCTGTGAATTTTGATATGCTGAAATCAAAATTCGAAAGAGAAATTGGAATTGAAATTGAAATTGAAATATTAAAGATACAGTGATTAATTGTGTAGATTCACAATGATTACGTAATACATAGATAACTAAATATGTGTTCAAGAGATTATTTTCACTTATACATTTTCATAAGAATAATTTAAAAACTACTATTTTAAATTTTGATTTCAATACATTAAAATTCACAGACAAATGATCCGAATACAATTGTGCAGTCAAAATAGGGGGTTGTCTTTTGAAAATGGTTTGTTTCGTCACAGGACATACTTAAGCTGACATGATAAAAATGAGTTAAGAAAAAAATAGTTTTTATTAGTAACTTGAATATTCTACAAAATCCCAATTTTTGAATTTTTACGACCAAAAATAGGGGTGAGAATGCTTCAAAAATTCTCCCTATGTAGCATAATATATTATATGATTATATTTATAGTAGGTATAATAAATATATATTATCAGGGACGAGTCTATGATTTTAGTATTTTATACATTATAAATGTGAATATTAAAGTATTAAAAGAGGAAAAATTGTTTGCAATAGATAATTGTATACGATTAATGAAAATATGGCAATATTACACGAAAATCTAGGTAAAAAACGTACGGAATAGTGCGCCTTTAAATTTACACGATTCCGTACGCTGATAAGGATCGTACGGAATCATGTTGTATCCAAAATTTTGTTGTCCATAATCTAACCCCGACTGCGGGAGTATTGAAGAGTGCTATTCGTTTCGTTTGAATGTGCGAAATTTGAGAATAAAAACGAAGCGAAAAATCGCATAAATATATAGATATACATTATACGTTGTTTTAGATTTTGAACGAAGTGAAAAAGCTAGTGTTTTTACAATGATGTTTATTTTTTTTTTTTTTCTGTATGGAAATACTTGTCCAAAAGTTTCGATCAGTAACTTTTTGAAACCGGATTTGCCTCTAGATGGTACTTTAGAATGGTCATTTTTTGAATTTCTCAATTCTTCAATTTTTTTTTTTTTTTTTTTTGGAAAAAACAACCCAAAATTTGACAAAAACGACTCGGAAACCATCATTTTTTGATCCAAACTATATGAAAATTTAAACTTAGATAGAAAATATGCAAGATTTTGACGCAAGAAAATTTTGAAAATGTGAAAAAAGATTTTGGACATTTTTCTAACATTTTTTTTTCTTATTTATTTTTTATATTATTAACTTTCTTCGTTCAGAATTGTTTTATTGAACAAATGATTTATCGTTTCTTTAAAATTAAATACACCCGTCAAGAGAATCCCACCCATCATGCGAAGTATGTCCGGTTTTTTTTTTTTAAATTTTCTCGGCGTGACTGTACACAAAGCCTTTGTAAGGGATTCCACAAGCAGGTGATTGCGATTTTTCAATACTCGTGTGACATGATTTTAACGCATATCGCGACATACATAAATACTGCACGCAGATAAAGAGTAATAATGTTCGGCTGTGCAAATGACATAAGTGCGCACGCTTTTTTGCCAGGACGATACGTCACCCGTGTTGTTCACGCGATCGTGTCATGTAAAAATAATAATAATAATAATAATTAGGGCTAGGGACTTATAGCTCTAAAAAAACTTAATAAATGTAATATGCATTTATACTCTAAAAATGTACCAAATATGCTCTAAAAATATAAAAAATGCTAAAATAATCTCTTATAAAACATAAATCTTACTGTAAAAACTCAAAATATTTAAAAATTGTATAGCATAATGTATTTTAATATGTATTATTAATTCTTCTTCTATTATTTATGAAATTTCTTTTTTTATTTTTAATCTTCATTTTTTTTAAGCTTACATTTAAACTAATAAAAATATCAAATAATATTCAATCTCTTCGAGTATTCAGTAAAAAATTTTCCAATACCAAGAAAACTTAAATTAAATATTGAAAAATATGTGAAATATGCACTTAAAATTCAAATATAACCGGAATATGAATTTATATCGAAAAAAGAGCTAAATATGCACAATTAAAGAGATCTGTATACAACTCCTGGTTTTATGCAACGCATTTCTATTTTACTTAGCTATGTTTTGAATGATTTTTTAAAAACATGCTAACTCCTATAAGTCCCTAGTCTTAGTTATAGTATAGAAATGCGTTTAGTGGTTTGGTAAAGTCTTTCGCCACTTTGGCGATAACGTCGTGCGTATAACGTCTTAATAATGCACGCGCCGTTAAGTATGACATACATTCGCAGAACACAATATTATATAAAATTAAAAAAAAAAATAAGTGAAATAGAAAAGAGGGACAGAGATTCCGGTACAGTCGACGAGTGGTTCGCGTCGTCTCGTCCGGGATTATTCCCACGAGAATTATGCTCTATACCAGGGGTGGCCAACATGAATATGTTCACGAGCCACACGGACAAATAAAATTATATCAAGAGCCAAAAATTTCTTTTAAATGTATTTTTAGAGTTTATTATTGAAAGCGGATGTCCAGTATCAAATCTCATTGCAACATCTAAGGAAACTCACGGAATAGAACTTTTAGAATTCTCGTCTAAAATGTTTAAAAATAATCGCCACTTTGTTATGGAATTTTGAAAGTATATCCCGATTTTGAAAAACCCAAACATCAATAACTGTGCACCTATTGCGCATAATTTAAAATCAATTTTTGGAATGACATTTTCTTGTGAATCATTTTAATTCGACGATGAAAATTAACAAATCCAAAAATCGTTCAAATTTGACTAAAGATCATTTTAAGGAATAAGTCTGAGTCAGTTATACAGTTCAATGTAACCAGATCAGAAGATCATGGAAATAAAAGATATAAAAAAAAAAAATATCATCTCAACAATAATACATGTTAAACTTTATACTAACACAGTTATTTGTTCAATGTCAATATAAATTCAAACTTTATACACTCAAAAAGCCATAATTTAAAATTTAAAATTGTGATGAATAAAAAAAAAAAAAATTGTATTATTGAATAATATTATTATTGTTTTCGAAAATAGAATGAGAGCCATACGTGACCACGATAAGAGCCGCATGCGGCTCGCGAGCCACAATTTGGCCACTCCTGCTCTATACATTGCACGGGTCGTGGGCTCAAAACCAATATGTTCTCTAACTCCGGAGAACGTATTATCTAAAGTTCGATGTTTTTATTTTTATCATTTTCCCTTCGGTTTCATTTTATTTCTCTCTCTCTCTCTCTCTCTCTCTCTCTCTCACACACACACACACACACACACATACTTGCTGTATATGTATTATGTATATACATTCATAAATTGCTTGTGTGCGTGTTTATATATAAGTAATGACTTGTACTTAAAAGTACCCAGTGTACATTTTGTATGTCATTTCGAATCGTTACATATTATGTACGTCTGTGCGGAGGGAATTCACTTGCAGTTACATTTATCATTTATCATTTTATCATAGTAAGTTACAAGAACTTTAAATGTTAATATATCGTGAAATTGTTCGTTATGACGAATAATAAAGCGGTATGGATAATTGTTTTTAATAAGTGTTAAAGGAATTCAATTTAAAACTGAAAATTATAGATACACTCAAAATCGTTTAAGATAGCAGGTATTTTGTACTATGTTTAAAATTCAACAAGTTATCTACCTTTTATCTGAGGACCGAGGAACATCTTATTATAATATTAACTATCTTATGTCTTGTTTAGATAAATAAATAAAAGTTTTATCTTAACTTATTATTTTTATCTAGACCAATCAATTTTAAAGATGATTTTTTTTTTTTAATGTTGAATGGAGCGAAAAAGCTCCTATATATTTATTTTTATTCTTTCTGTGTACATTTTTTCATATAGAATGACATCCAAAAATGACGTCCACAATTTAGATATTAAATGAGAAATGGAGAAACGAAATAATGTCAAACATGGTTTTTCAACAACCAATAGGCGATTCTGATAAATTACGTACTTAGGTAATAATTGATGAACACAACAACAAAAGATAAATAATCACTATATTGAATATGTTACAATTAAATGCAGTAATTAGTAAATATATAATAAATATGATATTTTTAAAATATTATATAATATAATAAGTACAAATATATGTACCAAAAGTATGCATAATTTGCATAAAAAAAAAAAAAAAAACTAAAAAATTACAGTTAAGCAAAAAAATTCTCCCTAAAAATGCAAAAATAAAAATCATACCATCAGATTTCATATTCCATGAATTAAATTTATGAAAAGACGAGCAAAATATTATAGCAAAAAATTTATAAGTGTGTACTTCGCACGTCGGATGGGATTCTCTTGACGGGTGTATTGAATTTTAAAGAAACGATAAATAATTTCTTCAATAAAACGATTCTCAACAAAGGAAATTAATAATATAAAAAATAACGGAGAAAAAAAATGTTAGAAAAATGTCCAAAATTTTTTTTCACGTTTTCAAAATTTTCTTGCGCCAAAATCTTTCTTATATTATTTTCTATCTATGTTTAAATTTTTATATAGTTCGGATCAAAAAATGATAGTTTCAGAGTCGTGTTTGTCAAATGTAGGGTAGTTTAAAAAAAAAAAAAAAATGAAGAATTGAGAAATTCAAAAAATGACCTCTCTAAAGTACCATCTAGACTCTAGAGGCAAATCCGGTTTCAAAAAGTGGACGGTTTCAAAAGAAACATGATTGTAAAAACACTAGCTTCTTCACTTCGTTCAGAATCTAAAATGCTAATGCTTCAAGTTCCGGGCACTAATATTATAAATAACCCATAGAATTGATCTTTTATTATGCAACTTATACAAGCAAAAACTTGTATAGTTTAGATTAAAATTTTCCAATAATGTACACGAGTAAATTTTGAATCGGTGGTTTGTGTTATTGAATAATTATTGTATGTGTGTATTAATGAAACTCTCTGTATGTTATAATATTATTGTGAACGAGCCCGGTCACACGATATGACAAACCACTGCGTAGACAGTTTTCAGCCATACAGTGAGTCTGCCGGGACAGCGCTCACCGCCGCGTTACAGTCGGCCGTTGAAGCTCATTATCCGATCACTGTAATTCTAGCAGAACCTCTGATACACAGTGTTAATTTAATATTTTTATTAATAATGATTAAACACCTGTGTTCCGATATTTTTTTTATTATTTATTTATTGTCGTACAAACGTACGTAACACAAAGTTATAAAAACTAGGCCCGGAAATCGAATCATGCGGTACATGTCCTTATAGAAATGTCCTTTATATTATTCGAAATTCAATTGCACTAATTTTAATTTGTATCTTATTTCTCATTTTTCCCGTAATTCTTCGTTGTACTTAAACGGTGGTTTTTTATTTTTTTGGTGCAATGTATGAATTTTTCTAAATTTTGGTAAATAAATGTATAGTTTTTCTTATCAAAAGTCACACTTTATTATACCTAACACATTATTTTGATAAAACTAAATTCTCCAAAAAATTAACGTATCGTGTCAAAATATATTCTATTTTTGTATTACTTTTTTTTGGAAAATCAATGCCGTAGACATGTCGACTGTTGATAGGTACGTATTTGTTATTAATCAAATAAAATACTAATTTATTAGTTGGCAATTATGATTAATTAGTTAATTTTCAAAAAAGTTGGTAATTTTAATGTCATTTGTTATTAGATCATTTTAAGAAATTTACTTCAAATTACAATTTGTACACAGATATTATGGCAGCCAACGTCCATAGCATGCCTGGTTATATCTATCCAACAGATGATTTATTCAAATATAAAGAATTAATTGGAGAATGGAACTTAGCATGTGTGTATCAAACATTTGTATTGGTAAGAATTTTATAATTAATATACTTAAGATTTATGATCACACAGCAGAATGTTGACAGTTACCACTAAACACTTATCTATGAATGTTGACATTTATCAGAAATTTTGGTAAATGTCTATTTTTACAAACCCCTCACATTGCTGACATTTTCTGTTTTTTTTTTCTGACATATACATTAAAAGGATTATTTTAAAGACAACAATTTTATATGTTATTAATCACTTGTTCTCGAACACGATTGTTTCCTAACCCAACCTAACGAAAGTATAATATCTAGAAAATATACGTTACAAAAATAAATTGTAATCTTATATCGATCAGAGGGCATGTCCCGTTTGCGCCAAAAAAACCCGTTTAATAAAGATTTAACCCGTTTGCGCCAAATTTACCTGCTTTCTTTCAACGCTTATTACAATCACGGCTCGGTTGTATACTCATATAATATGCATATAAAATTATGTAAGTAGTTTATGATTTTAAATTATAATGAATTTTATTACAAACAAAAAAGGGGGGAAAATGCTTGTAGAAAATAATAATAAGTATATTTGGCGTATACTTCATCCAAAAAAAAAAAAAAACATTGAAGAAATTATTGAATATCGAAGACTTGATAAAAGAAATCCCTAATGATCCAAAATTCAAGATTACTCGGCGGAAAACTGACATAATTTTGTATTATGTCAGAGTATACATCCGAACCGTGATTATAATAAGCGGCGAGAGAGAGAGTGCAAGTAAATTTGGCGCAAACAGACTACACCTTTTTTAAAAGGTGTTTTTTTTTTTTTGGACAAACAGATAATTTCTCGATCAGTAACTATCTCGCGCAATAAGTAATAATAAACATTAAAACGATACTAAATTATTGTTTCATAATATTTTATTAAATGATAACATCTTAATACTATCAAAAAGTATGTATTTCGCACGTCAGGTGGGATTCTCTTGACGGCTGTATTGAATTTAAAAAAGAAAAAAACGATAAATAATTTCTTCAATAAAACGATTCTGAACGAAGGAAGTTAATAAATATAAAAAATAAATGAGAAAAAAAATGTTAGAAAAATGTTCAAAATTTTTTTTTTACATTTTCAAAATTTTCTTGCTCCAAAATCTTTCTTATATGATTTTCTATCTATGTTTAAATTTTCATATAGTTCGAATCAAAAAATGATTGATGGTTTCCGAGTCGTTTTTGTCAAATTTTAGTTAGTTTTTTCCAAA
>JAIPRM010013176.1:0-11210 GCA_025469315.1 Stegophylla sp. TES_Ste_2020 | reverse complement strand
TAAAACAAAAAAAAAAAAAAAAAAAAAAAATTGAAGAATTGAGAAATTCAAAAAATGACCTCTCTAAAGTACAATCTAAAGGCAAATCCGATTTCAAAAAGTTACTGATCGAAACTTTTGGACAAGTATTTCCATACGAAAAGTTGTACACAGAAAAAAAAAATAAACATCATTATAAAAACACTAGCTTCATCACTTCGCCCAGAGTCTAAAATGTTTTTGTAAAATTGGCGGGTTAGTCTTGGTCTGTCGGGGACTGGAACCCAAAAAAAACCGATTTCGAAAAATGGAACTTTGACCAAATTATTGTAAAATTCCGAATTATTCGAATAGTTCAAAACAGTGGAATACGTTTTATGAGTTTATTAAATATCGTTTTGATTTTTTAGCATTTAAATTGACGCGTTTTCGAACTCTCGGTATTCTGCTTTATTGTTTTTATAATGCGTAATCATACTTTTGTTCTGCAGCTCTTAGACACGGTCCGGGAAGGCGTGATCACGTACGCCAGCGCCAACACGAGAGAGTTGTTTTACTCGCCCGCCACGCCGCCGCCTCCGCCACCACCCGTGGAAGACATAAGTTCGGCTGCCGACTTTCACGCGAGCAAAACCCAAGTAAATATAAAAACGGTAGTCACGTCCAACGGGGCAATATTGTCGTGATCATTATTATTATTATTTGTATTTCGTTAGTAAAATTCAAAACGAAATGTGGTCTGAGGGGTCGCAAGCTACGAATGAGCTCTTCTAAGGGGTTCGGTATAGGCAATGTATAACGTGCAAGTGTATGTTATATTGTGTTAAATAATTAACATAAGCGTAGCCGACCGACGAAAATGAACAGCTTTGCTTTGTTTAAAAAAAAAAAAAAAAAAAAATGACACAAAATAATGCAATAAGTAGAATAAATACTTTAAAATAGCTTATTTCAATTTTATGGCTTTGAATTGAAATTCATTTCTAAAGACGATTAATAATTTTCAAAGAAATCTGTATGAATTGAGTTTCCATGACTCGTATGTACGTTTTGGTGAAATTTTCATTTAATTTGACAAAAAATATTTTCCGAATATAACACCTTTTTTTTTTTTATGTTTTTTATATTTTTGAACATACAAGGTTATTCAAATTATTTGATAATTCTATTATTTAAGTTAAACATAAATATTGCGATATTACGTTTCCTTCTTTGTTTTAAAGTGGATATATTAAAAAAATTATAATAATTTTTAAAGGATTTATTTGTTTTATCATAAATTGGAAAATATCCAAATAGACTTGATTGTTGTTGTCGGCGGTGTGAAATGATTTTGTCAATTTTAGGTTAGGTTAGCTAACATAACAAATTGTTGAAATTTCCAAACGGTTTTCAATTTAATTCGTATACTCTGGTCAGTATGAACAATTTAATTTTCTATGTCCTTTAATCTCGGCCGAGTTAGAATAATTCTCAATTTGAACCTGTCACTTTAATTTACCATTATTCGTTCATAATAATGCTTTTAAACGTTTGTTGTAATGTCGCGTCTGAAATCAATATTCAATCATTCAACAATAATTGATCCGAAGTTAAGGCGGAGATTTATTACCCAAACAGCAGTAATTTGATATCGAATGAATCGTCGTTAAATAGAAATGTCGATGTCCTAAGTGAATTAGTGAAAACCCTCGAGGGGGTCCAGACCCCCCTCCCCACTTTGAGCGCAACGGCTAAAGACGAGACAGATACACTGCGATTTGGGTGGTGTCTACCCGTCGTCGATAATAATTATTATTATTTCGTACCGCCGATAAATTATCACAAATCGTTCGCGGAGTTACGAAATACCTCGTTAATTAACACATACCCTTCGCGCCCCGTCCACTCGTAACCGTGAGGTTTCTGCCACCCCCCCCCCATCATCGTTTCGCGTCCCACTATTTGATTTTAACTCCATTAGCAGGTACTAAATTAACGCTCGAATATGACGGGAGAACCTGCGGACACACGAGAGGAGAAGAGAACAATAAAAATGAATTTCACGGTCAATAAAATAGAGGGGAAAAAATACGGATCTCCCAGAGCTTTTTATCGTTATAATTATTTTTAATTGACGTAAATTTCGTTATATTCGACGAAATAAAAGAAAAAAAAAAAAAAATTACTATAGAAATCACTTTCGTAGCTGCTGCTCCTCGATTCTCCTCTCGCGTTTTTCGCCGTCTCACGGTGCAAATAGTCTTGATTCAGTTTACTTACTACGACGACGACGATATTATGCGTACGACCTGGGGGGTGGGGGGGGGTAAATCGAATTAACCGCGACGTTTGTACGTTCGCTGTCAATGGCACAGCTAAGTCCCCCGCATTACACGCATAAAAAATTATAATTGATTTATTTATGAGAAAACGCTATTTAAGATTTATGCATCATAATATATGTATTATTCCGTTATGATCTCGAATGAGGGCGTTATGTTAAAAACCTCCTTGACTTTTACACATTTGTTTTCAATTCTATTCACACTCATTGCTCTTGTATAATGTACGATTATTAATTTCTTATTCTGTATAACATTTATGATTAGGGACTTATAGCGGTTAGCGTGTTTTTCAAAAAAAAAAAAGCATTCAAAACATAGCTGTCCAAATAGGAAAGGCGTTTCATGACACTACGAGTTGTATACAGTTCTCTTTAATTTGCATATTTAACTCTTTTTTTCGATATTTAATTTGAGTTTTCTTGGTATAGGATAAGTGATGCCTGAATAACCGAAGAGATTGAATATTATTTGATATTTTTATTTGTTTCAGTGTACGCTGAAAAAGAATAAAGATTAAAAAAAAAAAAAAGAAATTTCATAAATAATACAAGAAGAATTAATAATGTATATTAATCTATATTATACCTACAATACAATTTTTAAATATCTCGAGTTCTTCGAGTAAAATTAATGTTTTATAAGAGATTATTTTAACATTTTCGCATATTTTTAGAGAATATTTAGTAAATTTTATAGCATATTTGGTACATTTTTAGAGTAGAAATGCATGCACAGGGAGACGTAAAAAAAAAGCAGTTGGATAACATCTAAATAAATGATGTCGAGAAATATCAAAAAAAAAAAAAAACTGACGATCTAAATTACAAAATAACTAAATGTGGTTTATAATCCAAAAGCACAAAGGTACGTCTCTTTCTCGGTGTCTGTTATATATTATAAATAACGATAATACGTTGGTATGAAAATTAGTAAAAAACGATATAATTTTTTTTTTCATTTAAGACTTAAAATGTAAAATAACAACTTCCTAACCATACCTGAATGCAAACAATACGGTATAAATAGGTAATTAAAAAAAAAAAAAACACAGCCGATGGGGAGGTATATAGCCCTCTTAGCCTCCCCCCTCACCCCCGGGCTACGCTTCTGAATCGCTGTTGCTGTGTACGCACTCGAGTGTTGAAAATCCGAACAACATGCGCGTAGTCGGCTAAGTCGTCGTTTTTTTTTTTCGTTTCTGTTTATTTATCGACAACGCGGCAGCACCCACCTTGTTGATACACCGCACGCGATAATCCTCGAAAAAAACTTTTCCGGAATCAACTTCTCTCGGAAAACTTTTAAACTGTCGATAACACAACCACTGCTCTTCGGTCGCGTACAACACAACTGCAGTATGTACACTTAAACTCGCGCTCGAGCGAACTGATATAATAATATATTCGCAGAACATTCCGCGTGACTGTACTTCCGCTGCTGCTGTATAATACGGCGATAAAATAAACTTAATTTTTCGATTATAAGTGTTTTGCGAACTTTCCGCGCGTAGCCATTCCCTCCGCTTCCGGTGTATCCCGTTAATGCCTACGCCCACATTACGTTGACGGCGGCGCGCGGCCACCAAAACTTTCGTCTTCGTTTTAATTAAATTAAATGCGCAATGCGCAAATACGCTCTGCGACCCGTTTTGGGACAAAAAAAAAAAAAACGTATTTAAGTAAATAAGGCAATTAAAAAGTTTTTGGACACTAAAATAATAGTATTATAATTATTATTATTATTAAACAACGATACTGTCTCGGAGAAAAGCGCGTCGACGTCGACATCAATACAATATAATAGACGATATACACGACGTGCCTTTAGCTAATTGCCTGTAGTTCAAGTTGATCCCATTATTTACGAAATGAAAATAATGGCAATACCACTATTTCGGCCGTACTCTAGGAAACGTGCCATTGAAATGGTTTTTCGGAATTTTCACGCACAGTAAACAACAGTAAAAAATATTTTTTAAAAATGGATTGAAATATTCTGACTCAAGTATATATTGTGTTACTTGCTCTCGTTATTTTTTCGAGATACGTCTCAATGAAGTGAGATGTTCAATGAATGACTAAACCGCGGGTTTACATTAATTAGGTAGATGACGGTAACTCACATTTTCATCTGACCGCGATGTACGATATATATGAGACGAAACGGCATTTTATAAATCGTACCACTCTATAGCACTGTGTTATTAATATTACGTAATTAATAGCACTTTTGAATTCATGGCATTAAGTTTCATTTTTTTTTAGTCAACAAGTATACCTAAAAATTAAATTAAAAAAAAAAAAAAAAAAAAAAAGCAAGGCTTAAATAATGGTAGTAATAATAATAATGTTTACCGTTTTATGATATTTGGACGAGAAAATTTGTGTTTAATGTTTTAAAGCAGTGGTTCTCAATCTTTTTGGGACCACGATCCAAATTTTCCCCCAAAAATTTATCGTGACCCACTCAGTTTTCCATTTACACGGATAAAAAAGTAATTTTCAATGTACAAAATGAATTTATTACTTTTCCAATTTAATGGTTTGTAATGAATGCAATTTTAAACTGTATGTAAACGTGGGACTGTATCATTTGACAGTGGGATTTGGTTAAAACATTAATTTTTCAGAATTTATGTCATTAATAAAAAAACTTATCGCGACCCACCAAAAATTGACTCGGGACCCACCAGTGGGTCGCGACCCACAGTTTGAGAAACACTGTTTTAAAGAATGTAAATGTCATACAAATTTAACGTTTGTTTTGAACATTTTAACCTTTTATTAAATTGGACGTTTATCGTTATGAAAAATTCAAGTTATAGTTTTCTTGTAAGCTTAACTGTATGAATAAAACAGAAAATCGGAATTTTTTTCTCAAAATATAAAGTAATTACCGAAAATGTTTTGTTTATTGTTTTCGTTTACGTTTTAGGTTTTCTATTTCAGTTGTTTTTATCGTTTGCTGTTTAGTCGTCCGTTTTGCGATTTAAACGTTTATTATTTCCTGTTATATTTTACGTTATCGATTTCAATGGTTTTTTGAATCGTTCAACGTCAAAAATCATATCGTTATAAAAAAAAGGTTTTGAAGCCCCAAACACAAACGTTCATTTTCCCGAGAATTCGATTTTTGTAATCACTGTTTTTACCGATTTACTAATCAAGATCACATATTATCCTGTTATTTTCGTTTTGACTGCCTTATGCGCGGTTTTAAAATAAAAATAATATTAAATTTAATCGAAGTTTAAGTATTATCGCTGCAACGACACCAGGGTTGGCACGAAAAAGTCCAATCCCAAAAAATCCGGGCTGCTTTACTGGGTTAACCCACTAATTATTTTAAAAAAAAAAAAAAAAAAAAAAAACATTGAAAAAACCCGGATCTATCATGGGTGGTAGATTTCACTTTTAATTTTTATTTATTTATTTATTTATTTTTTTTTTTTGGTATGAGATGTGTTTTAGATATGCCTACCGAAAAAAAAAATCAATAAAAAATGTTGAAATTAAATAAAAAACTTAACAATAATAAGAATTTAAAAATATGAAAACATTAAAGGATTAAGGTAAATCAAATGCACGATTGTAGATCACGGTTCGTTATTCTATTATTGAAAAGATGAAAAATAGTACGGTGAAAAAAAAAAAAAAAAAATTCAGATGGGTTAATTTAGTAGGAAAAACCGACCACCTAAACAACTTCACGTGAAACCCAACGGGTTTTTGGGTTTTATTGGAAAAAACCCGAAAAATACTTATTGGGTTGGGTTTTTTTCAAAATAAAGCCCGGGTTTTCGCCAACCCTGAACGACACTGACTGATCGGGCTCGTGTTCAACAGGTGTCCAAGCAGCAACAGGAAGCGGCGTATCACCACCACCACCACCACCACCAGCAGCAGCAACAGCAGCACCAGCACCAGCACCACCACGGCGGGTACAAGTCGTCGCGGGAAATCATGGCGGCCGGCGTCGCGACCACCGTCGGCGGCTGTTCGGCGTCCGTGACGGCCGCGGACGATTTCGAGGAGGACGCGGTCAAGTCGGAGTCCGAGGCGTCCGCGGCCGGCCACTCGCCGCAGGCCGCGTGCAGCGGCCACAGCGAGTCGTCCAGCGGCGTGCACTCGAACAGCAGCCAAGACACGACGGCCACGCTGCCGCTGCCGCCGCCGCCGCCGCCGCTGCAGCTCGCGTCGTCCCCCGTCACGTCCACGCCGTCGCCCACGGACGAACAGCGGCGCCGCGCCAGCTACGCGGACCTGCGTTCCGTCGACACGGTGGTCATCCGTCACAAGGGCGGCCCCGGGGCCAAAGCGCGCATGCCGCCGGACCCGTGCACGCGGCCCACTAACGTGTCGCTCAGCTCGTTCACGGAGCCGCGGGGCGCCCGGAACCGGCCCGGCTCGGTGCCCGGCTGGAAGACGATGCCGCACAACGTGGCGCCGCCGCCGCCGCAGCCGCCCGCCGGCCACTACGACGACGGTCAGCCGTCGCGTTACCGCCAATATCAGAACCACCAGCAGCAGAACCATTACCAACAACGGCAGTGGGCCACGTCCAACGGCGGCGGCGGCGGCACGTCCACGGCGGCCGCTATTGCGGCCATCCGGTCCCGGAACCACTCGACCATACCGACGCACCACAACGGCGTCAGGCTGTTTCAGCAACAGCAGCAGCACCATCAACCGTCGTACAGGCAGTAACGCGCCCTGTCCGTTCGAACGAAAAAGGTGGCCCGGGACAATGCGAGGGGAAGAAAATAGTCCTGTTAGCCCCCGCCTCCCTAATTCGGCTTTTTATCGCGACACGACCGAGGAAAAATACAACGACGAAGAGTTTCCGAGTCCTTTTCTTCTGACCACTGGAATCCAAATTCTGTAACGAATCGTTTAATGTTTTATTGCAAATGTAACATTTTTATTTTTTTTTTTTTCTGGAACATTACTTAAAAGTTTTTCACGTTATATTTTTAATCGCAATAAAAATAATTATTTTCGTAAATTCAACAATATAAAACATTGGAGTCTATAAACATTGTTTTTTTTTTTTACAGGGAGTGGCGATACTAAGATTTTTTTTTTTTTTTTTAGTCGACTAAATCGGGTACATATTATTATGTGTGCAGTGACGAAATCGATTTTCTCGTGTCTTTTATAATATTACACAGTCTTTTAATGTCGTTACAAAATAGTGCCGCGGCGTTTCTTGACGAAAATCCAAAGGGAATCTTTAAACGACGCTCGCGTGCAACGACCCCTTTTCGCGCAGTTACTCGGCAGCGGCAAATGTCACAGGCCAACAACCCCCGATTTGCAAAAACAAATTACAAAAGCGATCTAGTCCACTCGGCCAGCAGGTAGTAATTTCGTGTGCATTGTTTTGCGTCACGTCACTCCCGATTTCGGTATTGACTATTGGCATAATAATAATATTTGAAAAAAACTACTATATTATTATTATTGTGTACATATTATATTACGTGGTAATAATTTTAGTATTATGTTATTATTATTATTATTATAATAAAATATAGTATAGTTTATCACCACTACACATTATTATCCAAAATATTATACTATGTACATATTATATAATATTATTTACATTGTATTATCATTATGGGATCCTATAACAATTATTGCGTGTACATTATTAATAATTACTACTATTATAAATAGTATTATGTACAGAGAAAAAAGCAATCGCGAACCAAACACATCATAATAAAAATCGTATTATTATTTTACGTATTATAATAATAATATCATAACACATTCAAACGGTACGTCCCATACGAATTTTTGCGTTGAGCTTACGACACACTGAAGCGTGTGTCGTATTTTTTCTACTTTTTCTATTTTTTCAATTTTTTTTTTTTTTTTTTTTTTTTGTATCTATTATTATTATGATCATTGTTTCTTTTTTTTTTTTTTTTTTGTGAATGTATCACCCGATAGACTGAAAACGTAGTAGTGTAAATGGAATAATAAAAATTGATAAATAATGATAATGAAATGTATTTTATTAATTTTTTTTTTTTTAGAGTGCTCGTATAACGAGATATAGTATCATATTACGTATAATTTATTGTATTACTGTAAAATGACGCCGTCCTTTTTCCCGTCGAAAAATTGAAATATATATATATTATTGCGCTCGTATATTATTTTCGCTTATCCGTATTAACGCCGCCGTGGCGGCAAAATTTTGACACGTTATTTCGATGAGATTTTCCCCGTTTTCGAATTTCAGATTTCGTTCCTCACCCCCTCGTTGGCCGCGGCCAGAATTTGGCGTCGGGGTCGGAACGAAAACCAACAGAAAATCCTCCAGCGAATTTAAAAAATTATCCATCCCTCGTTCAATAAAATAATCACGAGACAATAGATATGTTAAAAAGGAACATATCCCGGAGCGCCGTTTCTCCGGAAAATTTGAATTTCAACCAACCAACGGGGTCGGTTCAGGGGAGGAGGAGGAGGGTAGTTTTTCATTCGGATACGTTTTGAGATGTAACATTTGGACGATTATAAAATCAAAATTTGCTGCGCGCATGAACTGTAAGTTTTTCTTCATTGACACTTTTCGCTTGCGTCGTCACAAAACTTCTTAGCTAACATACATAATAATAGTATAATAATAGTAGAAAAAAAAAATGGCTTTTATTGTTTAAACAATGAATGGAATGAAATTATAATAAATATTGTAACATCTTTATAGTGGAAAAAAATTTCAGAAATTACACAAGTCTATTGTAGTTTCTCGATGAGTATTTAATTTACCCTATTACATATGAAATTAATTTTCTAAACATATCTGATTTTACAATTTTATTATTGATAATGTGTTGGGAATCCGTCTAAGAAGTAAAAGAAAATAATGTTCCAATGAAAAATACCATCCCCTCAACAACCCCCCGCCCACCACGGTTTTTGACCCGTCCACTTCGCACTACATATTACACGTTTAATTTAAAACAGGTGTTCAACGTGCACTCGGCGGCGCCCGCCTATACTTTATACAGGTTATAATACATAATATTATTATTTCGTTGTATTCATTTATGTGTTTTGTATACATTTTTTTTTAAACTTTTTCTCAAATGCATGGACCTGTGATTCGAAGGAATATTATTATATGACCTCATTCGCGCTCGCATTTCTTTTTGAATTCATCCTTTGACTTCACACACACACACACACAGACTGTTGTTATAAAATTAATAATAATAAAATAACAATTGAAATATCTCCTTGGTGCTATATACTATATATACATGTATAAGTATATACATAACTTTTATATATAAATATTATAGTTTTTAAATAATTTTTGGGCTTTTAACCGTGTTATTTTCGTACGACCTTTTGTATACTTTTTATTACTGTTTTATTATCGTTTGTTTTATTTTTTTTTTTCTAACTATCGAATAATAATAATAATAATCAATACACGTTTTTTACTACATTTAATATAACATATTTATATTACGTATATTATTATAAGATCTTCGTGTATTTTTTTTTTTTTTACAATATTATATAGATTAAATATAAAAATATATATATTATATAAGTTACATGTACGCACATTTATATTGAATTATAATATCAGTGACGTACATTAATATAGAAATAACATTGTTTTATACCGTACCTATATCGTATATATATAAATAATTATCATTGTAATATTATTATGTGTACCTTATACATATACTTACTGTACTGTATATTAGAGATAACTTATATATGCGTTTTATATATTATTAAGACGTGTATTTCGAGTCCCCGAGATAATTATAATAATATGTCAAAAGACAGTGTTTGCCGGCAGTCGAAAAAAAAAAAAAAAAAAAAACTTCTAATTACGCGTAGTAATTTATTAGTACACGATTAGTGTCCGATGTATTTTGCAACACTATTTCTATAACATATATATATATAAACATAATATTATATATTATACCTATAGATACGTTGTGTTTTTATAATTTTAAAATAAAGATCTCATTTGTATTTTGAATCAAATAAATGTTGACTTTATTTAAATATGTATATATATAATATATACTATCCTGTTGACTGTAGCATTCCGTCCGTCCTAAACAATACGTGACCTCTTCCTGCCACGTGATAAATTTGTTAATGAGATTTTCATTTTGGTTTAACAATCGATCGCGCAATACTGCTGTACTTACAGTAGTAAGATTGAAAAATTTCAAACATTTTCACGTGAATCGTGAATCATGTAATTTCCGAGATTTTCGAAGCTGTTTGAAATGAAATCTTTTTAAACTTTTGAATGACATACCATTATTGCACCACTGTGTAGAAAATATTGAATTAAAAGTGACTAGGTATGTGCATTGACTATTGATATAATTCAAATTATTTATTTAATTTTAGATTTTGAGCGAAGTTAAAAAGCTAGTGTTTTTACAATGATGTTTATTTTTAAAATGATGTTTATTTTTTTTTTTGTGTGTGTGTACAACTTTTCGTATAGAAATACTTTCGATCAATAACTTTTTGAAACCGGATTCGCCTCTAGATTGTACTCTAGAGAGGTCATTTTTTGAATTTCTCAATTCTTCAATTTTTTTTTTTTTTTTTTGGAAAAAACTACCCAAAATTTGACAAAAACGACTCGGAAACCATCATTTTTTGATATGAATTTTATGAAAATTTAAACATAGATAGAAAATCCTATAAAAAAGATTTTGGAGCAAGAAAATTTTGAAAATACGAAAAAAAATTTTGGACATTTTTCGAACATTTTTTTTTTTTTCTTATATTATTATTAACTTCCTTCGTTCAAAATCGTTTTACTGAAGAAATGATTTATCGTTTCTTTAAAATTTAATACGTCCGTCAAGAGAATACTGCCCGTCGTGCGAAG
>JAIPRM010013175.1:0-11600 GCA_025469315.1 Stegophylla sp. TES_Ste_2020 | reverse complement strand
TTAATTATTAAAATCAAAATAAATTTATCGTAAACAAATCAACTACGCAATAATTGGTTTTCAGCTACGCATCTTGACTTTTCAACTACGCAAAATAAGCCCAAATGCGCTTTAGAATAAGCCCTGCTTTTAAGTGCTTATTTGAGTATTTACAGTGCAAATTTTTAGCATTTCATTGATGATTTAAAGTGGTCTAATTTTCGTACATTAGACGTTGCTCTGTGGATTATTATAAAATGTGCAAAGTAAAAATATGATGTGCGGCACTAATTGATATAAAATTAATGAAAACATTTTTTACAATAATGATCATAATCATAGAATGATGAATAAACATGATGAATATTACAAGTGCTGTTGAGTTATTACGTTATGTAAAAATTAAATTAATATTAAGATCGAATGACAATGACAATATAGCCATCAGTAACCTAAAATTTAATACACATCAGTACACATCAATTATTGACTTTATCATCTAACGAAAGCTTATTGAGTAGGTATTACCTTTCTATTCATACTCGTGATAATTAATGATTACTGAATCGCATGGAAAGTTGATAATTAATATCATGTTTAAAGAGAGTTTTTTTTTGTATAGGTATATGAATAATTTATTAACTAAAACGTAGTTCCTAGAGACGACCTCTATTTAGTCTGATTGATTTTATTTGTACAACTATTCCCTTTATATTAAATACATTATCTGTTACCTATATCATAATGTGCTCTAGTGATATTTATTGGATTTTATTACGATTTAAGATTCCGTTGATGGAAAACAAAATGAAATGGGACAGATCAAAGAAGAAAAAGAAGTACCCTAGCATCGAGATTGAAATGAGCAGCGCACACTATAGTGGTAACAATGCCAAAACAACGGAAGATGAGACATCCATAACCATGTTTGTAGCGGGATCTAGTAAACAGAATAACAATTCTCCGTCACCTGTTCATGGAGTTAAAGAACACAATGTTCTTTTACACAGTGGAGATTCCGGTATTGAATCCGTACAGGTATGCAATTTTGATTTTTAAAAATTGTACAGAGTTCTCGTACATACTATTCGTCACTTCTAACGAAAAAAGCAGTAACTACTCTTTTACAAAATTTTCTGTTTATAACATATTCTCATGAAAGGCAGTAACTTTGTAACTTTTTTTTATCAAAGAAGTTAGTACTTTTTTTTTTTTTTTTAAATATCAAAGATCACAGTTTCGGCAAAAAAGGCATAATTAATTATAAAATTATTAACTAATATATATTTATATAGTAATTTTATTCATTTTTATATATATTCTACAGTAAAAATATAAAAAATAATTATTACGAATAATATTAAAAAGAAAAGGAAAGTAAAGTAAAGTAAAGGCAAGGAAACCGGACATACTTCGGTTATCATCACACATAGGATATTCTTCGTTCCTTGGGTTAGATACATTTGAAGGGTGTGTATAATTTTAAAGAAACTATAAATCGTTTCTTCAATAAAACGATTATAAACGAAAAAAGTTAATATTATAAAAAAACAATAAAAGTCGTCATTTTCAACACAGTCACCAAGAGTATCTTACCCGAAGAGCGAAGAGTATCCGTGGTGCAAAGTATGTCCGGCTTTCTTGCCTTTACTTTACTTTACTTTTTTAATCTAATAAATAAAGGAAAAAGTATTAAATAAGAAAAAAATGTTAGAAAAATGTCCAAAATTTTTTTTCACATTTTCAAAATTTTCTTGCGCCAAAATTTTTCTCGTATTATTGTCTACCTATGTTATAATTTTCATAAAGTTTGGACCAAAGAAAGATGGTTTCCAAGTCTTTTTTGTCATATTTTGGGTAGTTTTTTCAAAAAAAAAAAAAATTGAAGAATTGTGAAATTCAAAAAATAACCTCTTTAAAGTACCAAATAGAGGCAAATCCGGTTTCAAAAAGTTACTGATCGAAACTTTTGGATAAGTAGATCCATACGAAAAAGTTTATACAGAAAAAAAAAATAAAAAATAAAAAAAAATAAATAAACATCATTGTAAAAACACTAGCTTCTTTACTTCGTTCAGAATCTAAAATAGAATAAAAATTCACGTTTAAAACTTAAATTAGTTCTGAAAAATTCTAAAAATGCAATTACTGCTTTTTTCATTGGGTTGGCTTATTATATCCTCGCGATTCGACAATGATTCCAACAAATATTTTTCCTGATTAAATTAAATTACAAATTATTTTATATTATATTTTTATGTTATTTATTCGAACACGATAACACTAAATAATACATTTATTTTTATAAGAACATTTTAGTTTTACTTCAATACTTTTCCTCTCTTTAACTGGATGTAACATTTTAATCTTATTATTAACCAAAACCTTGAATTATTGACTTAACTCCAATATTATTAGTTTTTTTTTTTTCATCGATATTTTCCATCAAAAACCAATTATTACTCATATTAAGTGCATAAAGTTTATCGTAAGTGTTTAAAATCTTTCACGGAATGAACAATTATAATGGCGAGAACTTGTAAGTGAAAATTTCGCTGGAATTAAGTTTGTTTGTTTATTTTAGGCGAGTCCTTCACAAAAGGTGAACAAAGCAAGTTCGTCTACTATTGATATATATGATATTCCTGGACCGTCGACATCAAGGAGATATAGTTCCGTGTACTTGCATCCAGACAGAGCACGATTCAACAGCGTGAATCCGGTAGCGTCTTGTTCTCGTGATCAGAACTCGATTGAGGTATTTATTTATTTTCTGTATGTCCTAATAATGAAGAACGAAACGTTAGAGTGACATACTTAACGTGTCATCCCATGATCGTAACTGCAGTGATCGTATATTTCTCCATGTATAGAAAAATAAAATGTGTAAGCTTATATCTTCTCACCGATTATCGATCAGTGTAGTAAATTAAAATTTGTAGCGTATATTATCTCTTGTCAAATAAAATTATCGCCACATTTTGAATCAATAATTTAATAATAGTTTTATTTCCGTTTTAATGTGAATTGAAACATATTCAATGTAACTTGAACAATGCCGATTGGACAGTGGACATTGTACAAATCTGTACATACTTCACTAGGTAATCGTATTTAATGCGTTTAATATAAAATGTTGGTGGAATAAAATATATTCTACATGTGAATCACTATACAAATACAACACTATTTCGGGATTATTTTTTTATACATTACAAACAAAATAAGTTTACGCTATAAATAATAATATTACTTGGAAAACAACATGACACTGTGACAAATAATTCTACATTCAAAGAGGTACCTGAAAATTATGATGACAATAAAAGAAGAAAAAATATCAAAATTAATAATAATACACAAAAAAAGTTATTTTCTTTTTGATATAAACTATATTTAATGAAATTATCTTATAAAAATTTATTCGGTTTAAAAAAAAAAAAAATTATAACTTATATATCATGCTAACTTGACGTTCTATTCAACTGAAAAGTGGTATTGTTATTTAGTAATTTAAACAAGAGAATTAATATACAAAACGTGTCAGTATCAACCTATATTAAGTTTAAAGAAGAAAAATAATAATTAGGACATTCTCGTTTCATTAACAGTGAATAGAATATTTATTTTGCGCAAACTATTTCAGTAACTAAGATTTTTTTTTTCATTTTTAAGGTGGTATATTATTATACGCAATACACCTAACGTTAAACAAGTTAAAAGCTCTAATTCCGTGTGAATTATTAATAATCATTGAATCATTTATGCATCTTCAGCTTTCAGGATTTTACTTAATTTCGTATGAGTGAATAATAAAATAAAATGGATAAATATTTATGATTCTTTTTATAATTATAAAAACTTGTGGTCTTTTGATCGTTCGCATTTTGTAGAAACTTCCGTAATTTCATACTCCAGTGCTAAGGAATAATGGATAAAATTCATATAAGTTAATTATTGTATTGTACTTAATCATACGAACAATGTTTCCTAACTTTTACACACATCCATACACATTTTCATTGTTATTAATATATACATGTATAAAACATTAATTTAGTATATGTATATATATTATATATAATGTGATATATTCATAAATCAAATTCCAAAGTGCTATTAATGACCTACATTGGCAACAGGTTGTCCATCATCAACATTTTTTTACAGTACATTTTTAATGAAGTTTAAGTTGCATGATTTTTTAAGAAACTATATTTTATTATTGTATTATATTGCACATATTTAAGACGCTACAAAATGTAGTTACATATGTGTGATTTTTATTATATTTAAAAAAAAATACTTTATTAACATCGTCATGCAGAAAGTTGATAAATGTAACGATTAGATTAATGCAACTTATAAAATTATTATAGGTGCTTAAACTAGTCTAATGATGATATTATCACCGGATGAAATCATACCTTGATATATTTGAAAATTCGCAAACATATATCGTATTAGCATGTTAAATTTTTATATTAGTCATTAGCAACAAGGCCATAATTGGAAGAAGGGTACAGACTCCCTGAAAATATTTAAAAAATTGAAAAATGTATGAACTTTTTTTTTCAATCTAATAAAAATAATTAAATTTAACAAGGAAAAATAAGGTTAATCTTTTTGGATTACCCTCCCCAAATTTGTTTTCAGTTACGACCTTGACTAGTAGTATATTTTATATAATCAATAATTTAATAAACCTGAGAACACCGAAGTGTTATTAACTTATTATAACTGATATATTATGTACACTGTTTTAATATCCCAACAAGAAAAATGAAATTTATAGTTTTTGTAAAATCCGATAGTTTTTATTTTAAAATAGAGGTTCCGGCTTCGATTCCTGTTATTTGAAAACGTAAAAATTCGATTGCTGTTCGGTTCCGGTTCCTAATGTTTTATGGTTTTTTGAATTCCAGAATAGGTTCTTTTCGGTTCGGTTCCAGTCCCTGCTTTAAAAATCCATTTAGAGCCAATTTATGATCTATAAAATTTTCAAATGAAACTCTTGAATAAATTTTACTGTATAAAAAAGTGTTCCCATAAAAAAAAGAAGAAAATGGAAGATAATAGATAGTGTTCAATTTGACACTGAGGAGGATAATATTGATAACGATATTAAAAATAAAATATATTTATAATTATTTACTTAACACAAAATAAAAAATTTTAAATTTAAATTTAAATAATAAAATTTATAAAACGTAATTTTGTTATAACGAATAGTAAATTATGCTAATTAAATAATAATTGTTAATTATTTTGTTTATTTTACATTTTGAGTGAATGGTAGAAATTAATCCTTTTATAATGACGTTTATTTTTATTTATTTTATTTTTTTTAACTTATATGAAAACTTTATTATAATATTGTACATATATGTCTAAATCCTTAACTACTTGAGGGTTTCAACTCAAACAACCAACAAATTTTTGGAATCGATTCTGATTTCTGAAATGTATTCGTGGGACAATTTAATATTGCCGATAGTTTTACTGTAGTTTATACTTGTTTTTTTATATTATGTATAACTCCCCACCACCCGAAAATAAATCCTAGTTACTTGCCTGGACTTTCGGTGATCATCATTAATATTTAATTCCTGTCAAAGTACTCATAAATCCTTCTATATATATAATTTGTAAATCCATATTACAATTTAACCACAGTTTTAAGCTATTAGTTTTACAATAACATTTTTGTATTAAATGTTTTTAGATTATTTAGTGGAATTAATCTTTTCACAATGATGTTTATTATTTTTTTCCTATTTTAATTTAATTTTGTTATATATATATATTTTTTTTTAGTAATGAAACACTTTTTTGCATAGAAGCTTGTTCAAAGTTTCATACAGTAACTTTTAAGAATATAAATGTTATTTTATTTAATGTATTTGAAGATAAACATGGAATTTAGAAAACTCTTTTCATGCACATTTTTTCCTAGTTAAATTAAAAATTTCTGATATAATGAGCTGAAAATTTAGTGAAACCTTATTATTTCTATCTCCTCTGAAAAAATAATTGCATGTCTATTATTTTATGTAACCGTTTAAAGTTACGATTTGTACAAAACGGATCATTTTTACGTTAAATAACAATTTTTATAATAACATGACTTTTAATTCCTAATCTGATAAAAATGATAAGAGATTTAAAATTCTAAAAATTTCAAATTTATGATTTTCATCAAAAATGTAATCGACATGTATTATTCCTATTATTAATTTATTAGGCATATTGATAATATTATTTCTATATTGTACATTAAAGCTATGCTCAGAATCGTTTTATTGAAAAAATATATGATTAATGGTTTCTTAAAAACTGAACACATCCACTTTAAGTATCCCCATTTGTGTCGGTGAGAATTCCCGTGATGTAAAGTATGTTCAGAATTTTAAGATTATTTGGTGAAGAAAATTAATGCATGAACACGCTTTGTCCGTAACTTATCAATTGAGTGGCCCGACCGTTAAATCTGCCTATTACTTGGTTGTATTACAGAGAACTTAGCATCAAAATAAAAAAGTTAGCATAAATATTTATATCAATAGCCTATACAGGTATCATTCATCATCAAAGTTGAGCCCTATTTCTAAATAACCGAATTACCTGACGCCGTCCTCAGTGTTAAGATTAATTAAACAATAGTAAAACGAAGGTAAAAACCAATTACCATCACCTAATTTTAGCATAATGTTAAAAAACTACTCGGATTTCACAAAAGTTATTTGTTGCTCTAGATGGCAGATAAGAATTTTTAACTTTTTATCTCATCTGCTCGCCTTCTTCTGGCGGATATTTCTTGTAACATATAATTGGGGCACTTTCTCTCCCCCTACCGCCACTTGTTTGTCACACCCTTAAATCCCGTATGGGTTTCTACTCAGGTCCTCAACAGCTCCTTTTGTGTGACATAGTGAACAACGAGTTTTGAAACATATTTAGTAGTTATTTTCCCAGTCCACTTGTTTGACGGAAGAGAATTTGAAACACCTAAAATTTGATAAAAATGGAAAGAGCGAATTTTTTTACCGAGTAATGTCACTGTAGTGGTGGAAATGATCCACGTGACAACTGACAATTTATAAACTGTTTTTTTCAACTCTACAGTTCAGATCCATTTTCGGACGTACTGAGAAGAATACGTAATTTTCGTTACCGCGTTACCACTTAGTCACTTACCATAGCTCCAAAATTCAACTAGTGTCCCATATATTTTGTTGATGCTATAAAATCGCGTCTTAAATTTACTACCCATCACGAATTCACGATGGTAAATCTGCGGTATTAACTGCATGTGCTTGTACAACAGTCTTTCTGAGAAATTCTCTAAAAAATAAACAAAATCACATTGAAGTCGAGCTAGTAGTTTCAGGTAACATTGTTATTCCGGGCACAGAAGTGGAACTTTTTTATAAATATATTATCCACCATTACAAAGCAACAGCGTGATATACAATTTTTTTTTTGTTTTACTGAAACGATAAAAAGAAATAACGACGGACGAAAAAATAATAATAAAATGGTCCAAAGCATAAAACAACAGTACGTAAATCGAGTCAGAAGTTTCGCAGAATATCCCGGATGAAAAAATTTCTTTCATATTTCATATTATACTTATAAATATATTATTTTGATTATTATTTTTATGTTTATTTAATAAATATTGATGTTTTTTAACATCAGCAAATAGACGATGATACTAGCAGGGGTGGATTCGAAAATCCTGGCCAATTGATTAAATTTTTGTTACATTTGATAGGTGCTGTTTTAATTGTTATATTTGATCAATTTTTTAAAAATTTTTTTATTATAAGTGCTTGTTTGGTTTTTATAGTTCATTTAAGCTACAACTCACATTGTGTAGTTAACTAATAAGTAATTATACCAAATACCATAAAAAGATATTACTTTTGTTCAAATCTTTAATATTATCACTTAAAAAATATACGAAAAATATAAGTAGGCAATATAATATTATTGAAATTAAGTGATATTATTTATATATATGTACTCATTTATTATATTAACTAATATTGTTAATTAATTACTAATAACATTTTAGCGGGTAATTCATTTAATGTTACTACTTTATTTTCGTAGCAATATTTTGTACGATTTTATAACACTCATTTTTTAATTTTAAGATTTTAGCCTACAAAGTATATTTTTAAATATCATTTATCAAAAGAAGTTCTTAGATTTTTTAATAGCAACGTATAGTTTTAGCTTTATATTCTAATGTATTACATTTTTCTAAACATTTTTATGCTTCGAAATCAAATGTTGAACCAATAGTTTATTATTTATGTTTTAATACCTAAGCGATTAAAGTAAGAAGGAGCTTAGTGCATAGCCCACAAAATTGTTCCACTATCCCTACACACCTCTAAATAATTTTTAAGATTTTTAAGCAATTTATATCTACATTTTGATCAGCTACTATATTAGTAACATTTACATTGACAATTTTTTGGATATTAATTTTTCAACTGACATTAATAGAAGCATTTCTAATGTATGCTGATTTAAACCAATTCTATCGGTCCAGATTTAGATAGGTCCAACAACCTCGTATTAATAAAGACACATAATAAATATGCAATCATGGAAATATTAATATTTTGTTATCAATTTTTAGGAGATTTTGTAGTAAATAAATTTATGATTATGAAATATTACCAAATTTTAATGATTTTAATCAATTGTTTGTATTGTTAATTAGGTTTAGCCAAAGTTAATTAATAATTTATGTCGACGGTGATTAGGTAAATCGATAAAATACTATAGATATTAGAAAGAATGGCGATGTACTTATATTAAAAAAAAATATATATATATTTATATAAAAATTGTATTTTTTATTATTCGTTATAAAAAACTCTATAAACTCTCTAAACTCTAAACTCATTGTCTTGATACTTTTTAATAAACCAATGGACGTATAACGGGTGAAATCGCATGGCCTAATTTCCATTGCAGTAGCAACAGAGTTCTTATGATACATGACAATTGTACATTTGCGACTGAATTAACAATGAAAAATTATTAAATAATGCGTTTTATTATCATAGTGTACATTGGTTTAATGTTTTAAATTTGAAATATTTATGATACAATTACTAAATATCTTGACTTGAGATAAAATATTGAAAAATTAATTTGTATCATCTTAAAGTAAGTATAATATTAAGTAGTTTACAATTTTGAAATTACTAATGATAAGTAATAATTTAATAAAAAATAGCACATAGATATCTGTCTAAAAGTGGTTAAAGTTGTTTAAAATAATATTAATGCCATAATGGATTTTTAAAATAAATAAGCCTTAAAAATAAAAAAAAAGAGTACGTACTTCACACCTTGGGTTTTTTTCACCCCTCGAATGGGATATTCTTGTGGGTGTATTGAATTATAAAAATACGATAAATTATTTCTTCAATAAGACGATTCTGCGTGAAGGTTTCAATTTACTTAAGATAATTTTACTTAAAAATTGTAAAGTTTGTTATAGTAACAAATTTTTTATTTTTACTCGGCCAGTTTTATAATGTACTTAACTGAGTAAAGTAAAAAATATTTTTTGTTCGCTAAAATATTTCGCATATTATAGTCTACTTAAATATTTAAATTTTCATAAAGTTTTGATTAAGTTATTGAGTCTTTTTTATTGAGCTTTGGGAAGTTTTCCTAAATTTTGAGAAAACTATTGAGAATTTTGAAAAATAACCTCTTAAAAGTACTATTAACAGGAAAAATGTATTTTAAAAAATTTCTGGTCTAAACTTATGGGAGTATTTGTTTTAGAAAACGTGTACACATAAGAAAATAAAAATAAAACTAAAAAATGAACATCATTGTGAAAACACAAGCTTCTTCGCTCCACTCAGAATCTAAAAAAATATATTTTCTGTATGTAACAAATGGAACAATATTATATTACCCAAAGATATGTATTTCTTTGATAACTAATTACTAATTAGTTGAGTTACATCAACATCTTCAAAGAAATAATGATAAGAATTACATTGTTGGAGGGACCGAAGAAAATTTTATTCAGGACGTAGAAATTCGTAAAATATAAGAAGCAGATTATTTCATTTATTTTATATCTTTTCACAATATAGCAGTGCTGATGTATCCTATCACATTAAACTTTCTGTTGGTAATAAACAAATAAGCAAATCTTTGGAGAAGCACTAATACAAGCGCGTAACTTTTTGTATGTAAAGTTTCCAAGCGAAAGCGATACGTCTAATTTAAAAACGAATCTGTTAATTATTCACTTCATTAGATAATTTAATGTCTTTTTGCCAAACGACATGTGTTATCTTCATTAGACATTTATACGAATTGAAAATAACGAATCGATAGCCAGAGTGATGTAAGTTGCAATACCATCGGAGCTAACCGAAAAATGTTAATATTTAATTTCTAATTGGCAGTTACAGTCAGTGTCGAATCGCACTTAATTCAAGTATCGCATGTAAAATATTGTTTGAGCACATCATAATAATATTATACGGCCGGTGTTCTTGTGTTATTATTTTTTTACATCTATAGGTAGACCAATTTAATATAGCCATAAATTCTTACTCGAGCTCAGAATGCAAATATTATTTGTTTGAAAATATTATATTACCTATGTTGTACGATAAAAACTGAAAATCCCTTGAGAGTCGGAAACTATATTCAATGTTTTTTTGTTGTTTAAACAGGCGGCGGCAGTGCAAACACACTGTTGCTGACAAATATATTTTTACAAGATATATTTGCTATAAGACGTATGTATGTATGTGTATATATATATCCATACCAATAAAACGGTTTCATGGCATTTATTTATTTTTAATCGATTTATTCATATAGTATCGTTTTTTAAAAAAAAATGTCTACTTAAATAATCGCATTTCCCACGTGTAATATATAATATAGTACGTTGAAGTTAATTTTTATGATTAGGTTTCTTAATAATAAATTAATTTTACATCGAATCGTTTATAAAATTAAACGCCCACGCTTTTAATAAGATAGTTACATGAAAGCTTAAAAAATGAATTAGACACAAAATAAAAATACTGAGTTATTTTTATTTTAGTAAATATCCAGAAAGAATAAGATAACAAATAAATACATATCCATAACACCACATACACACACACACACACACACACACATATATATATGTTAGATTTCGAGTGAAGCGAAGAATGTATTTTATGGATTTTACAATGATGTTTTATTACGTCCTTCACTATGATTTTGGGCAGTGTCGTAGTAAATTGCTTCCAAAAATCCTCTTATGCTAAATTTAAAGAATATAAATTTTCTGTTGGATATATACATACCGTTTCCATTAGAAACTGAAATGCCAATTTCCGCCAATATCAAAGCTCTACAACTTATAATAACTATAGTATTAAATACTAAATACTAGGTAGTTTACTTGGTTTCAACCGGGAAATAGTCGACTATTTCATAACAAAAAAAAAAAAAAAAAGCCGGACATACTTCGCACGACGGGTGGTATTTTCTTGACGGGCGTATTAAATTTTAAAGAAACGATAAATCATTTCTTCAGTAAAACGATTCTGAACGAAGGAAGT
>JAIPRM010013174.1:0-11600 GCA_025469315.1 Stegophylla sp. TES_Ste_2020 | reverse complement strand
TTCTTATATTATTAACTTCCTTTGTTCAGAATCGTTTTACTGAAGAAATGATTTATCGTTTCTTTAAAATTTAATACGCCCGTCAAGAGAATACCACCCGTCGTGCGAAGTATGTCCGGCTTTTTAATAATATAGTTTTGTTAACAATATCAGCTGACAGTTTAAACAAAGAAATAGAAGACAATACATTTATGCAGACAAACGCAGTAATCTAATCGAATATACTGTAGCTGTATGTCGTCAATGCTCAGACATTTACATTGAACATAAATATGAAACCAAAGCAGATGGTTTGAAAGGATATTTGAACAATGTACTTAATTTAGTATCGATGAATAAAGATTATTCAATGTCAAATATTAAAAAAAACTAATAATAAGCTACAAAAAGTTTAAAGTTCCGCATAATTAGCAGCAATATTGTTGAACTCGGAAAAACAAAATACTAAAAGGAATATTAGTGTTCAGCCTAGCTCAATAGCGTGACGAAAATACAGAGCTGGGTTTTCAAATAGATCAAAAAAGGCATAAGTAGGTTGACTTCTAAAAAAATATTGAATGCATCTAACAAAATAAAATCGAAAAGAAATTTAGGTGCTAATATCAAAATAAATAAACCTAATGAGAAAATACATTAAATCTTAGAAAATATTTTGTAATAATTAATTAGCTTTAGTTTAATCAATTATCTATTGTGTATTTTATACTTTATTCTTACAATTTTACAATTATTAATTTTATTTGCATGCGTTATTTGTTTTTTAGACACATACAATTTTCCTTGGATTTTGACCATATTTCATATCTAAAAATTTACCATTAATACATAATTTATTTGATAATATACTTAATTTTAATTTTATATTATTTAAATATGGAATATACAATGTAAAATAAATAATATATATAAAATATTATTTAAGTAATAATACTAATAAAATATACATAATATAGTGTAAACATTTTATAAATAATGTTTATACAAATTATATCTACCACAAACCCTACTACGAATTAGCGCTACGCGCTGAACTGGCGTATGGTTTGTAATTTTGATTTAGCTCTGCCTGCCGCAGTAGGGTCTGTAATTACCCCCTTCCCCCGTTAGCTAAATCTTATGCTACACCACTGAGCTATTGCCAAAAAATTTAATAAGCGCTGCTCAACACCGTCTTTTAAAAATTGTTTACATAAATTTTTACATCATATTATCGTTCATAACATTTTATTGAATTAAACGGTGTTTTTTAAAAGTCGCAATACCAGTTGTGTTTAGATTATTGCAAGAGTTTACATAGATAAATTGTAGTATAAGAGTATACGTATGATTATGATTTTGATTATTCACAATTACTGTAGAATGCAGACTGCAAACTGCAAGAGTTTAGTTTTTATCTAAAATAAAAAAAAAATAATAATAAAGGAAAAAAGATATAAGTTACGAGAATAATTACTACATGGGATTTTCGTTATCACAGTTTAAATAGTATATTAAATCCATAATATACATTAATAATAAAATAAAATGAATTCTCAATACATACGTAAAGGTTAAACGAGAATAAGTGTTAAATTATATTTCAGATGGAATTAAGGAAGGTCAAATTTTTTATACGTTGGTTTAAATTGATTAAACTGTACATTTATCTAAACGGCTAGACTCGTGTAATGAGATGCATATTGATCACGATTAGCACCTTTGTAAAACTCTATATCTGAAACGAAAACGAAACAACGTATTATTCCCCATACGTTAAACGCTATTTATTATTTATTATTTTTTTTATTTATTCATTTAGACGGATGCATGCCCATTAATAATTAATGAAATATAAGTATGATCGGTACGTACAGTTTTTAAATTAAATGCTTATAAGTTATACTATAATATGCTTATAACTACATACTTATAAAATAGGTAATACATTTATAGGTGTACATAAATTCAGTTAATTAAAAACTATATACATAAATATTTACAATATAATATCTTATAATAGGTTCCAATATACTATACTATTAAATTATTTTAATATATATTAAACATTTCAGTCATTGTACATGAAAATAATTCAACATTAAATACATTAACAGTGGTGGATTTATGGCATAGGCAACCAAGGCACGTGTCTAGGGCACAATATTATTTGGGGGGGGGGCGCTGGAAATTTTTAGTATAGTAGTAGTATATTTAGTATATAATTTCATATATTACATCATAATATAATTATAAGAAAAATAAGAATTTTATGTTTTATAAAGTAGGTATTTATATAATGATTGATAATGATACATCAATATATTTCAAATAATATCATAGATATTATTTTATTAGATCATTATATTAGAGTAGTATAGTGTCTATGGATAATATTAACAAACATACATAGAATTCACTTTTTGACACATCTATTGTACACTCTGTTCATTTTAAACAATCTATCTTATTATATTCTCTATGTAAAACGATCATTTTTTCAGTTTTTACATTCTATTTCTTATTTAAATCTTTTTCTTTTCATTGACTTTATTTTCTTAACCTGATAATGATTTTTTAAATCGAAAACAGTTGTTAATGAAAAAAAATTATATTAATCCAAACTAAGTTTATTTTATTTGTTTATTTTATATTTTTACATAATATTATATAGTGTAAAAACTACAAATTATTTTTTATTTATTATTTATTTATTTTATTTCATTTTTATATACCTAAATATAATATGTTTTTTATTTTATTATTGAGTATTAACCTTTAAATATTTTATTTTGTTTTATTATTGATTAATAAATGTTTTTAAAATAATGACATTTTCATTTTCATAATTTCATGAATTTCCAATGATATTTATTATTCTTTAATTTTATTTCCTTCTGAAAAAACTTTTTCATAGAAAAATTAATAGATCAGAAATTACACTCTGCTGATACTTTAAAGAGATTCTTTTTTTAAAAAAATCTTAATACTTTTCTGAGTGTAAGAGAAATCAACTGAAAAATTCACAAAAAAACGGTAAAATTTGCTATTACGTGAATTTTCACAAAATTAATTTTAGTTCTTTAATATAAATTCGAAAATAATGGAGTGAAAAACATGAAACATTTACCAAAAATTAAACATTTTCCCGCGTATACTTCATACATATCTGAAAAATATTTGACCGATTTTGAGGTAAGTATAGATCTTTGAAAATATTGGACATTTCTCATTTTTTGTAAATTTGTATTTGATAAAAATTTTATCTCTTGATATTAAGACCGAAACATTTTATTCAAACATACTTATAAGTATGCCTCATAGGCACTGACAATACTCCGAAAACCATTAGTGTACTTTTTTTTTTCAAAGGCCGTTTAAAGTTAGAATTCGTATAAAACTGATAATTTTTACCAAAATTAGTTTTTTCACATTTAATGTAACTCGTGTTAAGTTACAAAGTTATTATAAATTAAATGTAACTAATTAGTGCCTATGTAGCTTTGGCTACATCGTAGTAATAATTTTATTAACGTCAGTTGTAGTCAGACATGTTATAGATGTAATCACCTACTGTAAACACCCACCTACATTAAAATTTAAATAAAGTAATAATTTATTATAAGTTATTAAATAAAATAAGTGAAAAAAAAACAGTCTTTTTTCTTGTAAACAAAGTGAAAAAAATATTTATACATAAAAGTTTTGTTAAAAGAAACTTGCTTTTTACAAAAATAACTTGCGTTTGTACTACGATTACGTCTTCATGACATTTGTGATAATTTTGAATAAAATGAACAGTTATAAAACTCCTATTCAATAAAAACGTTAAATAAATTAAACAATTCTTTTTATGTATGTCTCAAATAATGATAAAAACATAAGCAAATTTATTCAAACGTTTATTTTAAGAATTACCGCCAAATAGGTAAATTATAATATAATAACCATATTATAAGTAGCGTATTTCTTCAATTGATTTTAATGTTCATTGACACCGTGGTAACCGTGACAACCATGAGACAACACATTGTTAAGCAAAATCATAACATGTAGGTAAGTACTTTTCCCCTATTTGATATAACAGTGTAAAATGATACTTCGGAGTAGCACAAATAAACTGTGACTGTGAAATTTTTAAAAATGCTTATAAACATTGAATTTATTGTTATCTTTCCGGTAATATTGGGTAAGTCAATACATTTTGAATCCAAGCTGTATTATACAACAAGAATTACACTTACAAATACCATGTTTTTTAATTTAAGAGCTTATAATGAATAAAATATTTGAAGCAAATACAATTTTATTTTATTCTCCACAAACATCTAAATATTATTAATTATTGATTTTATTCTATATCATCATAAATAAAATATACTTAATCTAAGATGTTATAATTCATTATTCATTATAGGCTTTGTACCCGAATCATTTATTTGGAATTCGGGTTTCGGTTTTGAATGGAAATTCGAATTATTGAATTCAAGAGTTTCGGGTTAAAGGACATTTCTGGTTACGATTAAATGTAATTTTATTCGGGTTAATAATGGTTAATTCGGATGTTTGAAGAAAAAAAAATTTAGATTCTGAACGAAGCGTTGAAAATAGTGTTTTTACAATTATGTTTATTCATTTATTATTATTATTTTTTCTCTAAAACACTTTTTCATGAAGAAATACTTATCCAAAATTTTCAATTAGCAATTTTTTGAAACCGGATTTGCCTCTAGATGGCATTTATAGAAGTTATTTTCGAAATTCTCATTTGTTTTCTCAAAATTTAAAAAAATAAAGTAAAGTAAGATAAAGTAAAGATAAGTAAAGTAAAATGAAGTAAAGTAAAGCAAAGATAAGCAAAGTAAAATATAGACTATAAAGGCGGACATACTTCGCAGTATGGGTATTCTTCGCTCCTCGGGTCAGATACTCTTGGTGAATGTGTTAAAAATGACAACTTTTGTTTTTTATAATTATATTATTAACATGCTTCGCTCAGAATTGTATTATTGAAGAAATTATTTATCTTTTCTTTCAAATTAAACACGCCTACCAAGAGTGTCTGGCCCAAAAAATGAAGAATGGTTCTTATCTATATTTTAATTGTCTTTACTTTTTTAACTTAATCAGTTTATGCTTAAATAGATATATTAAAAATTACAAACTTCTATCTCCAAAAATAAACAACTAAAAATTTGGAAATATTAAGATTTCCAACTTAACTCGATCACTCCAAAATTAAAAATCAATTAACTTAAATGACTAACTAAAATCACATATAAACTAAACATATATTAAACATTTTTATGTTGTGATTATTTTCAATTCAAACTGTTACTCTAGAAAAAAATAAAAATAAATCTACCTATATATAGAATGTATATAATGTGTAAAGATAGAAGGTACTTAATACATATTTAAAATCAAATGTTATTATGCAAAAAACAACCATCTCACAAATTTCTGTTGGGAGTAATTGGCTGTTTTACGAAAAGTTATATGTATGACATTAATATAAGAGTGAAACTCATTATAATAATGTATTAATTTCATCTTAAAGATATTCTTAAATAATGCATACCAATATATTTATCATATGATCAATATTTACCATTATTTTAATACGTGTGTGGGTTTGTTGTTTTTTGATTTATGTTAAAATGTGGTTTGGTTGCTTTTAAAATATAAACCTCATTTAAATACTCATGCTTATACTAATACTTATACTTAAATAAAATATTGTTAAGTGAGGAAATGAGTTTTCATACAAAATTTAGTATTATTTTATATAAAATGTAACAACTTTATAAATAAAATGTCTCTTAAAAATGTATATAGGAAAATTTATCTTAATCATTAAATTATATAATACTATTATAAAACCTAAACTATGTAACAACAAAATGCATATGTTAAATGAAATAAAAAAAAATTAACCTATTTATAAAACATAATTAGAAACTATATTATTACTAATACTACTACTATTACTACCATAACTCTACTATCACTTATAGTAATAGCTAACTACCTAAAAATTTACAAAAATATCTGAGGATAAAATCGAATCAGATGAAATTTATGAGAATCAAATAGGTACAATCAAAACTGTTTTTCTATTTGAAATCAGGGTAATCCTGAAAGGAGCTCCTACCCCCATCCTCGTACTATAACAAAAATTGAATCACTCTAAAGCTAGTCGCAATTACCTGCTTTGTGTGTATGACCAAAATTGATAAGATTTTTTTTCTTGTTAAATAAACAAGGTCTCAAAAAATCCTCCCTCCGTTGTCTTGAACTGAATCCGCCACTGAAACATTATTCATTAAATTGTGATCTAATTAAATAAAGGAAAACAAGGCAAAATTAATGATAAAAATCAATAATGTACCTTATACCATGATTATAATAACTAATCTCTGAATATCGAAATCCAATGTTTCATTGTAGCTACTAAGCTCGATTACGTCAATAGTCATCGATAAAAATCGTCACAGTATTTTCAATAATCTATTCTGTAGAATTTCCAGTCAAATATATATAAAACTCATAAATCATACTAGTATAATATGCTTATGACTTACGTTTCTTATACATATTTAACTGGAAATTCTAGTAATAGATTATTGGAAATTCTGTGACGATTTGATCGATGACTATTGATGATCACTTAGTAGCTACAATGAAATATTGGATTTCGATATTCAGAGACTAGTTTTATATTATATAACTCAAAGAATCAGAATAATGGTACTATAGTCCGCGCTACGAAAAATGGCGACTGACCGTCACACGCCAAGCATATTTTTTGATGTTGAGCTTATTAAATTTTTTGCCGAACTTTTCCCAAACTATATTTTAAAAATGTTTTTTTTTTTTTTTTTTTTAATGTTACATTTTTATTTTTAATGCCGTGTTTGTGCAAATTATTATTATTTATTTACTAAGCAAAAATAATAAAACACAACTAAGTTTAATAACTATAATTATTTATTAATATATTATATCCACGATAAAATGATAATCATTGTCTAAAGACTAGTTGAGGTTAGGTTAGACTATACCTAAATAAGTAGTTAGGTTTGTAAATAATTTATAAAGCTAATTAGTACTTAATTATATTTATTAGTTAAGTTGTTAATCATATTTGTTTAATTTAACTTATTTAAATGACGATTTTACTTACTTTTCTTTCATTTATAATATTCATGTTGCCTATAATAATACGGCAGTAATATTAAAATAATTTTTTAGAGTTTCATCAAAAGTAATGAAAGTAAATATATTAATTTTAATTATTAATTTAAAAAACAAGAAAATAATTCAAGTAATTTTAATAATAAAATTGTAAAGACATTTTTGGGGTTATTAAATAGTTTTTAGAGTATTTTGGTATTTTTAGGACCTTTTTGTGCACTATTATTAGTTTTTTTTAGGATCTAAACATTCGAGCGCTTCGTTATTAACGGTTTATAATATAGTTTAACATATTTTATTTAGTTTGCCCTAAAGCAACATCCGATGAAATATACATTTCGCCTTTCATCTATGACGTACAAAATCACGTCAATACGGTAATTCGGATAAAAGGTTTAGTATCTACAGCGGACATGCTGAACCTGACCACATGTATAGTAATGGATTTGGATTCTCGAATTATTATGGTAAATAAATTACTAATATGCCGTTTTTAATTACTTTGTATAAATAATAGCAAGTCAATAATGATATTTATTCAGGATGTTTCACATTATTTATGTGACATTTATCTATTAAAATATTGTTTTTATGTTAACTTATTTGCTATATTCCAATATAAAATATATGTTGTGAATACCACAAACGACAATACCAACAAATTATTTCACCAGAAATATGAGATATTCATTTAAGCTTATAGAAAGATTCAGTGACGTAAGTAGAGGGGGAAGAAGTTGGGAAAGGGGTCCCTCCCCTTAATCCCCCCTATTTATTTAACCTCTTCGAATCAAAAGAAACTTGTATCATTTTTGTTTATTTGTTGACAAATGTCAATGACTATTTGATTGCATGATAAATTAGTACCCACGTTCTTTTTCTTTAATTCACACTTATTCACTTTATCTTAAAATTATAACCATTTTAATATAAGTACGATTCGTACATTTTCATTTATTTATTCGTAACGTACATAATATCATCAGGTAACATGGTCTAGACGTTGTGATAATATCAAAACAATATTTCTCAGCGTTTTACAATGTTATTACTTGATCGATCATACCTAAATTTTACGGTCTGTAAAGGAAAATGTTTTAGTATCGATCGCTGATAGTTATTTTATTAATACGAGTAATACAGACAATACAGTAACGATAAGGAACTGTGTGTACAGTACCGGCGTACCTAATGAGTAAAGCTGGTTTCACACGGAGCGGTTTTGCCGCGCGCAGTCGCGGATCACAATCGCCTCTGCATCCGCGACCGCATCCGCTTTTTACTTACACACGGAGCGGTTTTGCCGCTCGCGGTAGCGGATCTCGACCGCCTTTGAATCCATAGATTATGTGTGCGGTTTCTATATCATAATATTGCATTTCGCGCCAATTTATTTTATTCGAATTAATTCTAATTTTCAACAGAAGTATACTCAGCCAGTACGCCATTACCCGTCATTGAACAACGTTATTTGATTCTTTTAATAGATACATAGTAATATAGAAATTAGTACTGAGTTTTATACATTTTATTCATAAAATAAAACATATGAATCACAGGTATAACTGACCGAATTTTAAGTGAAGACACCAATTTCGTACTTTGCAATATTTTTATATAAGAAGTACCGTTATTTATCAGTTAAATAAACTTTCAAATATTCCAAAAAAAATTTAAACTAGGAAAAAATGCGTAATTAAGGAAAAAAACATTAGATGAGGCTAAAAATGTATTTATTGATTTAGCCCCCTCTAAGTACATTAACCTTGAGCAATTTTCAAAAAGACTGGGGGAGCTTAAAATTATTTTGTGGGGGTTTAGCCTGTCCCCATGATCAAATGGTATATTAGAAAAAAAATTAGGAAGTTTCTCTAGTAACTTGAAATTAATAATACAACTAATTTATGTACTTAAAATAAAAAAAAACACACGTAATGACATAAACGGTATGTAAACGTATTCATGAATTAGCTATCAATCAACCGCGAGGGTAAGCGCCAGGCGGTCGATCCGCTTCGTGTGAATATGGCCATTGGAAATATACAGTTTAATTTTTGCTAGCGGATGCGGTCAACCGCCCGAAAATTGAACAAGCGCGGTTCCAGGCGATCGACCGCGATCGTCCGCTTTGTTAATTTTCTTCGTTTGAATATACCCATTTAAATGTATGTGTTTAATTTTTATACAATGCCATAAATTATACAAATTTTAAAATGTTATAAAAATATTTTTAAACAGAGGACAGATAGTGTCAAAGTGTAAGTCGTTACCATCAAATTAATAAAGGCAATTCTTTTTTCACGCTACATATCTAAGAGACATGTGACTATTATGTGCAACAAAAAATATTTAAAACATTTTTTAACTGATAAATACTACTTATTCATACTCAAGTATTTTCTAGTATGTTATGAAATAATAAAATATAAAAAAAAACTGTATAAATTGTTTTCTTTTTATAGAATACTAATTTGATTCTAAACAGCTCGTATACGGTATTGGCTCAATTTATAACACCTACATCCTTAGGTGCTTTTAAAATTCAATGTTCTAAATTTGGTTCAATCATGAATTTTGATGGAAATTTTTTACTCGTCAATAGTCTACATTTGCAGTTGTCAAATGTAGAACCAAGTACAATAAAACTAGGAGAAAGTGTTGCAGTAAGTATATAAATTCAGTTATCATCCTAAAATTATATTCCTATTATTTAATAGAAATAAATTTTTTCAAAAATAATCAAATAATCGTTTCGTACACAATAATTATATCCAAAATGGAACCTTAATTGTGGTTTTAAAATAAAATTTTAATGCTGGGCACATGAAAATTCAATTAACAAATTTTCTTCAGTTGATGGAGTTAATTTTTTTTTCGATCTTAATTTTTTATATAACGATTTAATATATTAAAATAAAATAAAAAATCTCGGAGTTGATGCTTATCCACATAAAATTTAATTTGTCAGCTTTACGGCCGAGGTTCACTTGTGGGCCGCAGCCCATAGGATGAGAATTTCTGCGGCCTTAACCTATCGAAAAAGGCTCAAAAGAAATAATCCAACCCTTTTTTTTTTTTTTACAGAAAATCAATTAACAACGTATTAATGATTATTTTAAAACTTTAATAATTATATTTTAATAAATAAATAATAGTGACCAAATTAGATAAGAATGACATAGTGACAATTATTTTGACTAGTTAAAAGCCATAGCATTTGGGGCAGTTTTTTTGTCATGCAAGTACTGAAATAGAAAACTAAGAGTTTGTTAAATTCTACTTTTCACTGTTTAGCAAAAAGATGCTGAGAATCACATTAAAAAAAAATCTATTAAATGGAATAAATGACATGTAGAAGACGTATAAGTCATTTATCATAAAAAGAAAACGTTCTAAGATGACATTTTAATTTATACCAAATTGTACACATAAATGTGAAAAAAAAATTTAGATTTTTTTTTCCTTTTCTATATTCAGTAGATAAAATAAAACAAAGTGAAATAAATTAATGAAAAGTAAAGTAAAGTAAAGCAAAGATAAAGAGTAGATAAAGTAAAGCTTAGATAAAGTGTAGGCAAGAAGCCTACATACATTAAATTTCTCTTCGGGCCAGATACTCTTGGTGAGTGTGTTAAAAATAAGGACTATTATTGTTCTTTATATTATTAACTTACTTCGCTCAGAATCATATTATTGAAGAAATTATTTATCGTTTCTTTAATATTTTACACATCCACCAAAAGTATTTGAATTATCTGCTGGCTCACACCATACACCATGAGAAATTAAAGTGTAAAATTAACAAATCTTAAGATTCAAACAAAGGTCAACTAATAACTGAATATTGATTAAAAATTAAGTATAAATAATTTAAAAATTGAATATTTTTTTTTGAATTAAATTACGTTTGAACATTAAGTAATTCACATTTTTAAACTTTACACAATTGAGTCTATAATCTTACTGTTCAGAGGACGCTCTTATCTTATTATAATTACCTGTGAGCAGGCTTTATATATTACAACCTAAACGTGTATTTTAAATTTTATCGCAACAATCAATAATTAAAATTAGTTCTGTGCAGATGTGAAAACTATTTTGTCAAAAGCCAAACCATGTTTAAGCTGATTTTTTCACTATTTATCACCGAGGCTTTTTCATAAAAGATTTTAAAGAAAATCTCAACAGTAAAATTAGAATTTCTGTATGTTTTTGATTAAAATTATCAGTTTATATTATAAATACAATTTAAATTTAAAAATATAATTGCATAAGTAATCTTTGGCATTATATTACTATTCAGTGGCGTGTTTAGGGGGTGGGCCCGGTAGGCATGTGCCCACCCACATTTTTATATAAGTAGGTACTAGACCTATATAGTGTAAGTCCAATGCTCAATGCTCAATGAAAATATTATTTATAAATAA
>JAIPRM010013173.1:0-11600 GCA_025469315.1 Stegophylla sp. TES_Ste_2020 | reverse complement strand
ATCAAAAAATGATGGTTTCCGAGTCGTTTTTGTCAAATTTTGGGTAGTTTTTTCCAAAAAAAAAATTGAAGAATTGAGAAATTAAAAAAATGACCTCTCTAAAGTACAATAAAGAAACAAATTCGGTTTCAAAAAGTTATTGATTGAAACTTTTGGACAAGTATTTCTATACAAAAAGTTGTACACAGAAAAAATAAAAAAATAAATAAAAAAATAAAATAAAAAAAATAAAAAATAAACATCATTGTAAAAACATTAGCTTCTTCACTTCATTCAGAATCTAAAAAAAAAAACTTATGATACATCTAATTTTTAGCGATTGCCTGTGTTCTCATTTATGACTTTATAATATTTATTGTCAAAATATTTTGGGCCAACTGCACCGAGATGAAGAGATAAATAAATTGAAATTGTAAATAACGGTATACGTTCTGACGGTTGACTTATATGTCTGTTATCACATTTCCACCCCCGTTTTAAACGGTATATAGGTACACAATACAAACACGTTTTCCTCCCTCCCGTTTGGTTAAATCTATCGGCACCGACGCAATGTACGTTCACCAGTATCAGAGACGGACACGTTTCATTGTCGCGTCACGCATCATTACTTTTGTCACCGTTTGGTGTTGTACGCTTTCTCCCGGGGTTTTTGCCGGATACAAAACATAAGTTGATTTATGAAAACTTTTATTATTGTAAAAATCGTGTGAAATTTACGCTTCGTCCCATAAAGAAATGAACGTAAATTATAAACGCACGCGAGTGGAGGGTGGAAACGTGAGACTGTCAATATTGCTTTAAAACGTGTGTGACGCGATGAACTAATAAATTTAGTTTAAAATAATAATTAGATTATAATGACGTTCTGTAAAACGAATATAATTATTATGACAGAAAACATATGCGTTTGTATGAAATTGTTATTGACAGTAAAACTATATCGGAAACGTTCGGGTACAGTTAATTACCGAAACTCGAGGTACTTATTCAAGGAGAAATTTCAATTTAAGTATACTTAAATTAACATTTGATATACGCTTTATATAATATTTAAATTATTATTATGCACATTCATTACCTATATTATGTTGTCATCATACTCTACAGCAGGGGTCATCAACTAATTTCTATGTATTGAAAATTACCAAATTTTCCGCGGTCCAAAACACTTTTGATGACTTTTTTCACGCTTGAACTAATTACAGATACATATAATATTTTATATTAAATGATCTTAATTAATATTTACCAAATTATAATCACAAAAAAATGCAAATATTTAGTATTTGAGTTTTTATGTAAAAAATACATTATGTAGTTTTAACGATCTTTTTTATGTTTGTAGTTAAGTTATCGTAACTAATTTTCATTAAATCATCAAGATGATTACATTATATCTGAACCAATATCTGAAATTATTTAGTATAGAGTTCATGTTCGATAAAACAACTTTGCATACATACTTTGAATTAAGTATCAGTAGTATCACACTCAAGTTTTAAATCAAATCTATGAAGACTACTACCTACTTGGTATTTTTCACCAAATAATCTGTGTTTAGTTTCATAGTGCTTTTAAAATTGGAATTTTTATTGATGTCCACTAGTGACAAAATCAATCCGACTTTGTAAAGCATGTTAAGTAATATATATCTTTTTATTGTGGAGAAACTGTCTATTTTCAGCTTTAACTTCCCCTTCTTCCTCAATTTAACTTTAATTCACGCCACTATAATACTTAATACGTACACAAATTAATAAAAATTCAAATATATAAATAAGTAATCGCACTCAAACTATTGTTGCCACATTTGCGCTACTAAAACACAATCAAAAGTCCACATAAAGACCTAGAACGTTAAAATCTGAACGGCACAAATCCGAAACGTAAAAATGTTGATGGTACAAATCTGAAATTTAAAATATTTGGAGGTAAAAATCTGATATAAATAAATAAACCACGTGCTACAACTTGTAAATTTTTTGAGATTAGTTATTCACTCATATCGCAAAATATGTCCGCGGTCTGCCAGTTGATGATCGCTGCTCTACAGTCTATAGCAGTGTTTCCCAACCTTTTTACAATGACGACCCATACATTTATTTTTTGTTGACTAGGCGACCCATTTCATCTACAAAAAAAAAGGAAAATGAAGTAGATGCACAATAATAGATTAACATTAATGATAATTTGTTTATAAGTAATTTTTTTATTTAATAAAGGCAAAAAAATATATTATTATTACAGAATGCTGAATACTTACTGTTGTTAATTACAAATAATATTAAAAATAAACTCTTAATTAAAATATTAATTATTCAGAATTAACTATAGATAAATACAAGCTGACAAAATATTAAATATAATGAAAAAATTAATGTTATTGCTCATAGTAGTAGCAGTAAAAAACTAGCAAAATTGATTGCAGGATTACACTAAAAATAACGTTTCGTTACAAATATTTTAAATTTATTGTTATTAATTTTTGTATATTTAGTCATTTTTATTTTTATTATTTATTTTCTACTTATTATATTCCTTTTTTGATAATGAGCAGCAACCATTAAAAATATTTGGCGACCCAATTTTGGGTCGCGACCCATGGATTGGGAAACGCTGGTCTATAGAATAATATATCCAATTCGGTATAAATAATGGCGATATTGTTCAGTAGTTTGTTCATAAGTCATTTTTGACCACGAGTAACATTTAGCTGTGTACAAACTCATTAAATATTTACATAATATAAATTTATGTTTTCAAATTTTTCATAATTTGTATAACATATTAATTGATATAATATTTTAGTGATAAATTTTAATTTTAAATGATATACGTCAAAGTTAAAAAACACGAGATTGGCAGAATAAAATAATACCACCCATATAAAATTCCTCTCCCTCTAGCCCTTACTTAAATACGTAACTGACAGACATATCTATCTAAATTGATCTGCACAGTTCTTAATACTGCCTACCATTAGTCATTAAATTTATTTAACTTATTTTATTACGTCAATATAGTAATGAAATTTACCATCCACATTCGACACGATGCGTTTTCTATACGTGTGGTTATTAGTATTGATATTTAAAATAAACTTTTGGTAAAAATAAATAATTTATTAAATTTAATACTATTGTGTTGAATACAACGATATTATTGAAGGCTTTTATTTTAATCAATGATTTTTTTTTTTCATGTGAGTCACTTTGTATAAGCTTTCCTTATTGGCAAGTATACTCTATAATTAAAAGATTACTATTTAATTGAATTCATCTGTAATTTTCCTTTTAATTTTAATGAATAAAATTATATTATAAAAATGAATATTATAGATTTTAAAAGACGTATGGCTAATTCATTTAATGATGAATTTTGGCTTATTATATAGTAACCTATCCTTTTGTCATAAACCGCATGCTCAAAGAACAGTTTACTTTTTAGCTATGTAAATTAACCGGACAATACTTATTTATGTATTTCAAAGAACTTCATATATTTTTCAAAAATATTTGATGAATTGGCTTTTCTTTTTTTTTCTGGACGTTATTCACTTAAATATTTTTCCAATGAATCTTTTACAACACCGGGTAGTTACGTATCCGAATGTCATTTTAATTACTCCAACGCGTCTCGTTGGTGTGAAAATATTTACATTCCACATTCCGCGAAGATTCGTTTGCCGCAACAATCGGCCGGAGCCGCATTCCCGTAATTTTATTTTCAACATGTTCCTATAGGCGGATGCGCAACGATAATTCGACCCGTGGAAAACATAATACAAACCGCCGTCGTTATTGAATATTTAATAATAATTCCGGATGTCCCGGCGCCGTTTTATTTACAGTTTGATAGGCGCGCGAGCATTACCGTGTCGTTATTCTCCTCTCGACAGCTCCGCCGTTACCGAGGAGTAATTTGCTGCATTATTTATGACCACCATGGAAATTCTTCTTTACACATAAGCTCGTTTTATTTTAACGTCTCGAATTACGGCGAAAAACGCCGCGGCGTCATGTAAAACGCGAGACACACATATGCCGCACACGGGTACCTGTACTTTACAATATTATTATTATTATTTTAGTCTTACTCGCTCCCACACATTATTCAAAAATATGTGTTTCTCAGATGTGCTTTCGCGAGTCGGTAGTATTTTTTTTTTTTTTATATACATTCTCGGTTAGAGGTACTTCAAAAAAAGACGCGTCGCGGAATTAACGCGAGTTCGTATAATTTAATTTAATGACGACGTACGAAGATATTCGATAATATATTATGTATTGCTGCGGGCACAGACGCATATTTACGATTTTGCCGCTGTAAGTATGTTTAATACCTACTCAAATTAATTGGTGCATTTTTTCGAAAATTCTTTTCACTCGTAGGCACTGCATACGGGGTGCTGTATCTTCAAAAATTTAAATATAATTTACACGAGATCACTCTCTATTATTGAAACGATGCCCAATAGTTGGCACAGTTTGTAGGATGGTAGGGGATGCGAATGACGTCACTGCATAATAATATGTATTATAAATATTAACGAACTGGGTACCATGAAATAGTACAATTATAGCTTCACTAGTGCATTAAGTAGCGTGAAAATACCACTGTTAAATTTACACCAAACAATCGGTATCATCATTATTATTAAGTAGTTTGTTTGAATTTACTTTTTTTTTTTTTATGGGAATTATTTGACATTTTTATCTTTAAATTTGAACCTTATTATCCTAAACGTATTGTGTGGAATTTTGATAATATTCAGTTACATACATGTTCTTATTTTAAAAAATGGTGGGAAATCGATTTCCGTTGCCAAAGTAAGACAAATGTTAAGATTTTTGGTTGAAACACGTGTTTGAAAAGTACTTGCTTATCCAAAACGTATTATGTGCTTTTTTAAAAATAATATTTTAAATTCCGAACGAAATGAAGAAGCTTATATTTTTACAATGATGTTTATTTATTTATTTTTTCTCTTTCTGTGAACACTTTTTTGTTTAGAAATACTTGACTAAAATTGTTGAATAGTACCTCTATAGAATCCAAATCACATTCAGATAGTACTTTAAGCAGGTAATTTTTCTAATTTCTCAATACTTTTTCCAAAAACGGAAAAAATCTGTCGAAGAATTGACAAAAAATGCAATTACCGGAATTTCCGTAAAATTGAAAATTACTTTTTATCATAATTTCTAAAATAATGCAGCTTGGGACTTGAAACCTTCACTAACTACTAATATTGATCACGAGAACATTTGATAAATATTTCAAAAAACTTTGATTAATTTTGAGTTAAGTACAGCATTTTGAAAATTTCAGAAAATGTTCACTTTTTTTTAGATTTTATGTAATCAAATTTTTGATTTTTGATATTAAAATTTATAAATTTAATATGATCTCACTGACATATATATCTAATTAACCTGAAAAATCTCAAAAATCGTAAGTCTAGTTTTTTCTCTATAATCGTTTGAATTTTGAATTTCCATGAAATTCGTTAGTTTTACCTAAATCTAGGTCTCTAGTTGGTACTTAGGGGAAGATATTTTTTGAATTTCCCAATTCTACATTATTTTGGGGTGAAAAACTTCCTAATATTTCACAACAAAGACTCGGAAACCATCACTTTTTGGTCTAAATTTTATGAAAATTTAAACATAGATAAAGAATAATATGAGAAACATTTTAGCGTAAAAAAAAATTTGAAAATGTAAAAAAAAAGTTTTAAACATTTCTCTAACACTATTTTTTTCATTATCTTTTTTTCCTTTTCTTTATTTATTAGATAAAAATAAATAAATAAATAAAAAGTAAAGTAAAGTAAATTTATGTAAAATAAAGTAGAGTAAAGCAAATATAAGTTAAGTACAGGTAACATAGCTGTAAGTTATTCTCAATTTTCACACCCTCAAAAATCATTTATTAGATGCTTCTATGTTAGACCCATGGAAACCTTTAAAATTGCTATTGCGCTATCTTGTCTCTGATCTCCGAAAAAGCATCTTCGGGGCATAAAGTCACATAAAATATCAGTAATAATAGTAATAATAATAATAGAGAATCTAATTTTTAATTTTTTTTTTTTTTAATCAATATTTATATGTAAATAACATATATTTAATTATAACCTATAATGTTGAAAAATTTTGTCACACATTAAAAAACCAAAAACTGGCAAATACAAATTATTTAGATCAGCATTATAGGTATTATTGGAACACATTTTAAGCTGGGAAACCTTCGTATAAGCCTCTTATACGTAAAAAAAAAAAAATGCAAACGACATCAGCATCCGGTCCTACATTAAACATCGAAAATACAATATACTGCATTACTACAATACGGCAAAAATACGAATAAATTCGATCCGAGCTTATCGTCAAAAACGATTCGCGAAAAAAAGCACTACGCATGGATACTATACACATACACCCGGTCTTATCATCGTTAGACGAATACCTAAGTATAATAAATCATACGCGATGCTGCGTGCGGGCGTGTGTGTGTGTGTGTGTGTGTGTATAATAAGTACATATACGAGTAGGTGCGCTATATTAATATATTAAATGCATTGACGTGAACGCGATTATTCGGATCTCGATAAGAAAACCAATACAACACAATATTATAATATAAAGCGGCGCGTTTGTTTGCGTAAATACGTGTGTCTACTTTGCGGCGGCGGCGGCGGTGTTCATAAATTATTCGCAAACGAATTCGGATGGGGGAACGACCGAAACGATAAATACCGTGTGACTCTTTGCTCGGAATCGCAGTACGCGCGCGTCTAACTGATTAAAACTCTGCGTATGAAAGTATAAAATCGTGTCGTCGTCCCGCAGTGCTTTTCTCCAAACAAATACCGCACAACGAGGTTGTTAATGAATTTTATTTTCAATGGTTTCGATAAAGATTTACTGAAATACGTTAAATTGAGTCCTGGAACAATTTTTAAGTCGTTTTACCGAGTATTGTTTGATTTCTCGATTATATTTTTGACTCTAGAGAAAGAATATATTGATCGATCATAAGTTGGTAAAGTTACACAGTATTGGTGATATTAAAATAGATAATATTTATTTATTTATTTTTTTTTTGGGGAGGGGAGGCTAAAAATGTATTTGTTTGATTTAGCACACTTAAATGGTTTTAACCAGAATCAATTTATAAAAATATCTGTGGGGTCCTGGGTGAAATTAGGGGCCTAAGCTCTTCCATGCCTCTCATTTCTGCCCATGTTACAATGTTTCCTCCTGAAATTGTTTAATTTGGACCAGCTGTCCATTTTATCACACTAAATTAAAATATTAATCTGGATTGACCTAAAAAAATTTAGCGATTCAGTCTAAATTCGGTCCTTTGTTAAACATTTCACTCTGGTTCGATCCCTAAACTTATGGGACGCTACAACTTATGGGATTTTTAATTATTCAGAATAATAATTGTTTAATAATATTGCTTATCGGTGATTTATAAATGTTGTAATAAGCTTCTGTGAATCTGTTACCGATAATCGTTTACTTAAAGGTTATTTAATCGGTAGCCTGTTTAAAGACTTTACAATTAATGGTCTTAAGTTTTGATTTTACAACTCTAAATGAAGTATACAATGAAAATAAAAAAAACATTATTATAAAATCAAAATCTCTAAAAGATATTTTAAAAATATGTGGGAATACTAAGGCAGATACAATTTTTCTAGTTGTGGCAAATTGTTTAATTTACCATTGGTTATAATTTTAATGTAGTTACTTATATACTATATATATATATGTATATAGAAGGCGTAGGTAGCTATTTATTGTGAGCGTAAATAGAAATAAGACGTACTTTACACCTTGGGTATTCCTCGCTCCTCGAATGGGATTTATGTGGGTATATTGAATTTTAAATAAACGATGAATCATTTCTTCAGTAAAGTGATTCAGAGATTTATTCAATTCAAATCAATTTATTCAACAAAATTTTATTTAAAAATTACAAAGTTTGTTATGATAACAAATTTTTTTTATTTTTTATCCAGCCTGTTTCATATTTCATTATTAATTGAGAAAAGTAAATAAAATAATTGATGAAAAACTATTGAGATTTTCGATAAATGACCTCTTTAGAGTACCATGTAGATGCAAATCACGATTCAAAAAATACTGGTCGAAACTTCTGGACAAGTATTACTATACAAAAATGTGTATATATAAAAAAAGTTTGTCTACTTCGTTCGTCAGGGTGTTCTTCACACGTCGGGTGGGATACTCTTGACAGGTGTATTGAATTTTAAAGAAACGATAGATCATATCTTCAATAAAACGATTCAGAACGCAGCTTCAACTAATACACAATAATAATTATCAGTTTTAAAAAAATGAACTTAAATGGTGAACTATAAATTATTTTGTTACATACAACATTTATAATTATTGTAAATCAATATTTCTGCACTGTAACATAATTTTTACTTATGTTTATCATGGCACATCTCAGTCAAGTCAAGGTTAAAAAAAAAATACGAAAAACTCGAATTACCAGGGATTGATTCGAACCCGTGTAAAAGGGCGACCAGTTTCCCATTGCGCCACACTAACATCGCTGGATTTTAAGTTGAAATAGTAGATATTTAGTATGATAACCAAAAATATTGAATTTTCAAAATAGAATAAAATAATTAGAAAACTATTGTTGCTCTTGAATTTAAATTCACACCATCATATTCAGTGTCGAAAACTCATAATATGCATTAGAACATTATTATCAACATTCAGCAACCAAGTGTTTATAATCTATAGATATATCATAATATCTGTCTGTATTTTCTCCGATTTTTTTTCAATAAAACCTTTGTAAAATGTTTAATTCTTTGTTCGCTCGAAATTTTATTACACCAAAATATTTACAATGAAATTTTCTATATAAGCACCAAGTTTCAGAACAATCTGAAATCTTTTATGTACGTTAAAGTGCGTAATTTTAGGTAAAACTAACGAATTTCTTTAAAATTCTAATTTCAAACGGTTATAGAGAAAAAAGTTGAGTTACGATTTTCGAGATTTTTTCAGGCCAATTAGACATATATGTCAGTGAGATCATATAAAATTTTCAAATCTTAATATGAAAAATCAAAAAATTTATTGCATAAAACTAATAAAAAATAAGAAATTTCCGAATATTTTAAAATGCTGTACTTAACTCAAAATTGATCAAAGGCTTTGAAGTTTTTATTTTTGTTTTCTTTACTATTTTTAATAGTTAGTGCAAGTTTCAAATCCTTACCTGTATTATTTTTGAAGTTATGTCAAAAAGTAATTTTCAATTTTACGGAAATTCTGGTAATTATTGCATATTTTGCCGTTTTTTTTCAATTTTTCGACAGATTTTTCCCGTTTTTGGAAAAAGTATTGGGAAATTGGAAGAATGATCTCATTAAAGTACCATCTAGGTTTAATTCTGGTTCTATTGAGATACTGATCGAAACTTATGGACAAGTATTTCTATAGAAAAAAGTGTTTCCAGAAAGATAAAAAATAAAAAAATAATAAAAAATAAAATAAACATCATTGTAAAACCATAAAATTTTTCACTCCATTTAGAATCTTAAAATAAATAAATAATCATCATTGTAAAAACCCTAGCTTCTTCGCTTGACTAAGAATCTAAAATTATTAATCATCAATCTTGACGTAAGGACGTGGTGGTGTAATACGTCTTGACAAGAAGGTACGTAAACGAATCTAATGATCTTGGATTAGAATAAGTAGAATTCGTTGTTTTTTATCATTATAAATTACAAATGTGGATCTAGGATTTATTTTTCGACTGAAATTCGGTTAGTTTCCAGAGAGTATTTGCAATAGTAATTATTATTATTATGGGTGAACTGAGTTTCAAAAGAAATTATTATTATATGTAAATTGGCAAACGTTACGCGCCGGGGATGGACCCTTCGTACAACGCATCACCCATATACCTAGCTGGCTGTTTGACTTTGATCGAGCGATAATCAATTGACAATACGGATATAAACGATATTAATATATTCACGTATACAAAGAATCGGCAAATATTCTGCGTCTAGAAAATGCCTTATTAAAAAATGTGCTTTGCCCCTATATATTACAACGTAGGTCATATTGCCCTACGTTGAAAAACAGTTAGAAATTTATTCGTTTTTTAACAATTCAAAATATGTATTATGTAAATAATTTTTATTGATTTAATGCATAACATTATTTAATTTTAATTTTTTCAAACTCCCCCTTCCAGTTTACAGCACTGAAATTAAATAATAAATTTATTTAAATGCTGATAAAAATCATTCGTTTAGCAAACATTTAAGAAAGTTCAAACATTTATAGAAAACATTTAAGAAATAAAAATTTTACGATATTTTGACTGAAATAAAAGTAGTTATTTTTTGTGAAAATCACCAGTTTCACACTAATTCTAAATTTAAAAGCTTATAAAATTGTTCCACAGAGCCGATTTTTATGAAAAAATTATATGTAGAATGAAAAGCTCTATGTTAAAGGAAGTTACTGAGCATAATTTAAATGATTAAAGTTATAAGGTTTCCATCAAAAATAAAAAAAAAAAACAATATTTTCTAATAAAAGTTTTAATTCATGAATTATGAATAATTTTTTGTGTTTTTAATGAATGAAAACCTTAAATAATAGATGTTTCATTGACAGGTCAACTTACTAGCTCTTTAGTTATTATAATATTAAATATCAAATTTTTATATATTTTTATTCATATAATCGGTGATAAAGGTATAATAGCAGAAATTGAAATACCAAAATAGCAATGGCCATAGAATTACTTTAGTGTTATATGCAAAATGTACGGATTAAATAGTTAATAACATACTTTTAGATTCGGAGTGAAGGGAAGAACCTAATATTTTTACAATGATGTTTATTTTTTTTTCTGTTAACATTTCTTTACATGGAAATAGGTACCAAATGTTTTAAATAGCAACTATTTGAATCTTGATGTGCTACTATATGATACGTTTAATAGGAATATTTTCGAAATTCTCAGTGATTTCTGAAAATTTGGGAAAACTACCCAAAAGTTGACAAAAATTTGGAAATTGTCTTTTTTAATCCAAACTATATGAAAATTTAAGACATTAGCATGAGAAATATTTTGGAGCAAGAAAAATTTTAAAATGTAAAAAAACCAATTTTAGAATTTTTTTCTCATAAAAATATTTTATTTTACTTTTATCAGTTAATAGTAAAATATAAATTAATTTTATGAGGTATCATAATAAATTTTGTAACTTTGAGTATCATTGTCTTGAATAAACTAAAGCTGCGCAAAGAATTGTGTTATTGAAGAATTGATTTTTCGATTCTTTAAAATTTAATATACCCCTAAGAGTGTTCCACTCAAGGAGTGAAGAATATCCAAGGTGCTAAGTAAGTCCGTTTTTAAAAAGCCGGACATACTTCGCACGATGGGTGTACATCGCACGACGGGTGGTATTCTCTTGACGGACGTATTAAATTTTAAAGAAACGATAAATCATTTCTTCAGTAAAACGATTCTGAACGAAGGAAGTTAATAATATAAGAAAAAAAAAT
>JAIPRM010013172.1:0-11601 GCA_025469315.1 Stegophylla sp. TES_Ste_2020 | reverse complement strand
TTGGACATTTTTCGAACATTTTTTTTTCTTCTTATATTATTAACTTCCTTCGTTCAGAATCGTTTTACTGAAGAAATGATTTATCGTTTCTTTAAAATTTAATACGCCCGTCAAGAGAATACCACCCCATCGAGCGAAGTACACCCATAGTGCGAAGTATGTCCGGCTTTTTTTTTTTTAATTTGTCTACGAATGTTTTTCGTGTGTTACGATTATTCTCCATTATATTATTACGTATCGATAACACTATATTATTATATTATATTAAACTGTGTTTAAAACGTAAAATATGCTGTTTGGTTATAAAGAGTGACTAATTTGTTATTATTATAGAGAACGAACAGCTGCGCTAATGTACGGGTTACAAAGCAAACCGACCATTGTTGAAAAGAGTGTTCACTGTGTTTGAGTTATTCACTCTATACTACAATACGGTGCATTGAACACCGGCTATTGACTTTCACAAAGTCATAGACATGCATTTGCTGAACAAAAATTATCATTCAAATATGCCTCTAAACATTATCATGGTATTTTATTGTAATATTTACTAATGATTGATTAGTAATAATTAGTATGTGAATTATCTCACTCTGTGTGATTTGTAATTCGTGTTTAAATCCTGCCTTTGAGAATAAGGGTAAATAAATGATTTTATATTAGTATTTGCTTCAGCAACGTAACCACGTGGGGAGGTGCAACGATATTTGTGACTCAATTGATTTATTTTTAAGTTATTACAATGATAATTACTATGACCAATATTTCTTATACAAGTAACTCAATATATTCGTGTAGAAAACATAAAAATAAGCAAAATATTTGAATGACAGAATAATAATGCATTCGGTCTATTCGGTTTATTGCTAAACATCTTAACTTTTTTAAATTCTCAAGTTGTAGAATTTGCTCAAAAAAAAAAAAATATATATATATATATATAATGTAATATTAAGTGTCAATTTCTTATTTATTTATTTTCATAATAGGTTTAAGTAGTTTTTTTTTTTTATTATAAAATCAATGTAACTACCCGGAAAAAAAAAACAATAATAAAAAAATATATACAATCCATTTATCAATTTTCTTAATAGACTTAATTGATTTTTATAAAATATATGATTATAATTTTTCGATTGAAACAATACTCAGATCCTATTTAGTTTTTTGATGGCTTTTCCTTCCCGTGTCTTTCAAAATTTGTGACATATGTTGTTACACTATTGGTCTTCCTCTTCCGGGTTTACCTTCCACATAACCTTCAATGTAGTAGTAATAATTTTCAGTAAACTATCGTCATGACGCAGCATTTGATATAATTATTACTATCTCTTCTCTATTTTTTTCGAATATGCGAAGTCACGTGGAAACTAGAATGGAATAATTCCATTCTAGTAATTATTAACAGCAGAAAAGGATAAATGTACCGAAATGAAAAAGAAAAAAATGATTTAAAATGCGTTTGTTTATATTACGATTTGATACGATTATGGGAATTATAATACAAAACAAATGTAAAAAAAATAAAAAATTGAAATATTTACCTATACTGTCGAGTACGTTTTTTGTTTTTTTAATATTCACAAGTAAGTATCAACAAAACGCCCCGTTTGAAATTTTTTCGTATTACCGAATTTTAAAAATGAACTTAATTTTAAGGGCTCATTTTGACTTTCGAGAGAGCCTATACATTTACGTCTCTGATTCGTTTAATTTTTATAGGGCCGATTTTTATGTCGTCCTGGGCGTTAGATTTTTACGAATCGCGGGCTTTGCACGCCGCTATAATATATATTTTGTATTCCATACTTGTATCCCATACTTTGCGACTCACATTATTTTATAGGCGAAACGCAGTGGCGTAGCCAGGAATTTTTTTCGAGGAGGGCTGATCAGTTGAATACATTAGTGCAATTAGAATTGATTTTATAGGGGCTAACATGTTTTATTCGATTGATTTAGTCCTCCCAAAGGCTTAACAATTAACATGCTTAAATAATATGTGATCCTTCGGCAATTTTCGAAAAATATAGAACCTGAGTGAGTTTTTAACTAACCTAAGTTCTCCTTAATTGCACCTATGGTTCAAGATACTAGGTTAAGGATACAAGGATACAATCGCCTTCCCCCTGTCCGTTCACAAAAAATTGATTTTCTTTCTAAAGGAAATGATAAAAATATATAACTCCCCCCCGCCTTTTTTTTTTTTTTCGTTTTCGTCTTGTCTTCATCAAACATTTTTTTATCTCTTCTGTACTTATCACTTATTCAACTAACCACAGCTACCTACGTACATCCCCCATATTTTATATTATTTATAATTGATAAGATAATAATTTAAGATTTTTTCTGAATTTTCTGTTGGGGCTTCAGCCCCCTCAGCCAACCCCCTGGTGGAACGACACAATCTCTGCAACACTCGAAACTCGTAAAAATAACCATTATTACGTATTATACACGTGCGAGTCACTCGGATAAAACGCGGACACAGCGTCAACAGTGTGTAAGTATTACGTGAAAAACGAAAGAATTATAAACGTTTCCAAAACGTCCGCGCTCGTATATTAAATATTACAATATAAAATATAAATAATAAAATATTATACGAGAATAAGAACGTATACGTCGTTAAATCTTCAACGAAAAATGATGTAAATAAAAACTCGTGTGTGTATATATATATATTCATAGTATATAACATTATACGCACAGACCCGACGCATCTGCGGTGGAGGAGGAGGAGGAAATCGTTTGAACGGATTCCCATTTAAATTTTACCGTACCGTGATCGTAAAAAAGGAAAAAAAAATACACACACACACAGCACCGATCCCGTGTCCGAGGTATAATAATATACTTGTATACGATTTATAATGTCTCTCTTTTCAAGGGTACTTCTCAGATGTAGCGTACCACTGTATATCAGTGTTGTTAAGAAAGAGCGACTCCTGGAATTGATTCTTATTTTTCTGTTAAGGAACGGTCGAAGGATCGGATTCCTTTATTTATTTATTATTATAGAAATTAACAATTTAACAATATTTGAATATTAATAATACAATGGTTTATCAACACCTGCAAGCACTAGCTTGTGTTGGTGGTTGAGAGCTGTTATTTATTGTGCTTATGAATAATATCTTAAAATTTAAGTAAAAATACAACTTTGAGTAAAACTAAATAGATAATAGATAAAATAAAAAACAACAAAACATAATTATAAAAAATAACAAAACATAATAATTATAATTATTATAAACCAAACTAAGATAGAATTAATACAACAACGAAATATAAAAATGTAAATCACAACTGAAGTGTATGTCGAAATTTCAATAAATAGATCAACGTTCACATAATAATAAATTATTCAGATATCTATTCACATAATTTATTCATTTATTTATTTTTTAATAGGTACGTGATAAAATTCGTTATTGATAGGAACATAGAAACGCGATTATTGTGATTCTTTTGTTTTTATTAAAATAACATGTTTTCACGTTTGATATCAGATTTGGGGAGAAAAATCGAATTTCTAAATATTTTCATTGAATAGATGAGACACAACCTTTGGCACTTTTTAACACTTTTTAATTTTTTCAAATATCTTATTCTCTTATATAATTATATATATATATATATATTTACTTTTGTTATAACTTAGCTATACACATTTATTTTGAAAAAAAAGAAAAAAATCCTTGGATACCAACTTAAAAAAAAAAAAAAAAAAACTGTACAAAAAATAATAGTCAGTTTCCTACAACACATTTAAGAGATGAGAATAAAAAAATTGAAATATTTTATACCTACTTTAAAATCGGACTTCAGTTCTTTTGGAATATTTCTTCCGTTTTTAGGTACTTTACACGATATGCATGAGATGACGAATCACCACTTTAAAGCATCTCCCTTAGAGCATTTTTTTTTTTTTTGGTATTTTCAGAACATTTTTTCCACATTTAATTTTTTTTTTTTATTTATTTATTTACCTTAGAAATACATACATATATATATATATAAGGAATATATCAACTCCTATAAGCCGTAACTCGTGATGGAGCATAGAGCTACATTCAAATTGATAAAATATAACATAAAATTAAATACATTTTATACGTTATGATATTAGAATTAGAATAACAAAAATATAATTAAAAATAACGCAGACACTAAGAAGAATGATAATTTTAAGAAAATCCACAAGCCCAAATGAATCACGTACAAGGGGTGGGGAGGCAATCATTCCAAATGGGTGCGCGATTGTAATGAACGAAAATTTTTTTATTTCAGTATTATTTTTATTGTTGAGCGATTTTCTCGTTTGTAACAATAGAAAATATTGATATATTATATTATATTATGCACGTTAGGTGTTTTATAATATCGAAAGTGCGCCGTGCCTAGTAAATAGCTGATGTGTTGCTTTTAATTTTGTGCACGAGCCGAAACAATGGCGAGGGGGACAAAAAAAAAATCGTATACACCGGTATAGCAACACTGACGACGACGATAATGTACGTATAATTTAATAATTTAATATAATATATTATAGTGTTTATTCCGCGAAGCCGATGTCGCGTATTAAACAAATTATTATTATTATTATTATTATTATTATTATACACTCACACACACACACATCGTACGTAGGTTTACTGTGTGTGTGTGTGTACAATGCACATTCCGAGGTGTTTTGTTCCGAACACGTTTTTAATGACAATCTTTTTTTTTCCACCCCGAAAATATTTTTTTATTAAATACCTCGTAACGTGTGCATAATATTTTCGCGCCAGTCTTCTGGTGTACATAATATATATATATATATAATATGAGTTCTGCTAAATGTGATCACATTGGTGGCGGTCATTGTGATATTATATTAACAGCTGTTAATTTAAAAAAAACCCTGTTTTTTTGTAAAAAAATTAAAAAAAAAAAAAACTGGATTCTTTATTTGCACTTAAAACAAAGCAAATAAATATTATCGATTTAACGCGGTTAAAAATCGAGTGTCTTCTGTTATGGTTTATTGCGTATATTGGCCTGAAATCAAAACAGCAATGTGATTTTTGATGACGTTTTATTTTTCATGTGATTTATCAATAATTGCAAACATTTTTTTTCGAATTATTATCGTCGAAACGAATAAATAAATTATGTTTCCGTCGTTTTAGATTTCGAGCGGAGCGAAGAAGCTAGTGTTCTCTTGCAATGAAATTTATTTTATTATTTTACGTTTTCAGTAAACACTTTTTCACTTAGAAAAACTTGTACAAAAGTTCTATTTATACGTATGGTTATACTTCAAAATCATCAGTTGTTTTCTCAAAATTTGTGGAAAACAATCTAAAATTTGGTAAAATAAGATTTGGAAACCATCTATTTTTAGTCCAAACTTAATGAAAATTTAAATATAAATAGACACAATAAATTGAAAAATCTTTTGATTCGAGAAAGTTTCGAAAATGTGAAAAATATGTTTGGAAATAGTTTTCTAACACTTCTTTATTTTCATCAAAGTTTTGGTTTTACTGCTCTCAGTTAATAAAACTGGCTGAGTGCAAAATATCGATTTATTTATATTTTATTTTTATCATACTAATAAACTTTGTAATTTTAAAGTAAAATTGTCTTGTATAAACTCAAGCTTCACATCGTATTGATAAAAAAATTATTTATCTTTTTTCTTTTTTCTTTTTTTTAATTCGAACTGTGACAAACTGTTTGATACGATGTACCACACTTGCAATAATCTCATACCTCAGAAAATGTCATGAAATCTATGAGAATATTCATTTAATTAATAATATACGCCATACAGCTTTTAATTACTATTTTTAAGTATGATGGTAGAATTTTAAGTAATGTTTACAATTAATATGGACAAAGTACGATAAAAACAGTATTTGAATAATTATTGACAAAAATGAAGAAGAAAATAACAATTTATAAAAAAAGAGAAAGTTTGCTATTCGCATGCAGCGAAGAAGTTAACTGAATAATTTTTATGAGACGTTGGAATGTGGAAACGAACATAACGACGTATGGGGCGAGAAGGGACTTTAAAGATAAGTTGAGATAACAAAGGAGGGAGAGTCAATTTTACCATTGAGTAAATTTTGTATGAATGATAAATTAATAATTAAATATTAAAATAGAGATTCCGATTATCCCGTGCACAGTGATCGGGATAAAAGGTTAATAATTGAACACATCAACGAACATAAATGTTTTATTCGGGTTTTTCTTTTTTTGATTCCAAATAATCGTTTAAACTGGTGAAACCAGTGATTAAGCGGAATATAATAATTATAATTATTATAATTCTGACACAACTCTCGAACGTACTGTATAGTATTTGGTGTTTATTTTGTAATTAACATATATAATATATATTATTATACAAAAGGTTAAAACAATTATAACAAAACACAATGATATTTAAATATAATTGAGATTAATTTGATAATTTGCTGACCAAATCCCGGTTAACGATATCACGTATAGACCTCTGGTCACTTTTTTTTTTTTTTTATAAACTTCCACGGTTTTTATATTTTTATGTACTTGTACTCAGTCGATTACACACACATTTAATTACGATTTTGAAATTACTACTATCTCGTAACGAACGCAAAACAGAAGATAATTTACAGTTTTATAGTATCTACATGGACTGTATACACGTTATTATTTTATTGCTACGAGATTTTTTTTTTTTTTACGACATTTTTTGTTCGCAAACGTGTCGACGATTTCTCAGGTATTTATATTTGCTGGAACGAGTAATAATGCGTGTTGAATCGAAGTAAAGATTAAATAAACTGTTAAGTTTAACGATTTGTAAATCTACTCGTCATATAATTATAAATATTCAATTAATGATTTTTACACGTTATAAACATCAGATACCTAATAATAAAATTGTACAGTTAAAAATTGCAATTGCAGAGCGAAAATATTTTTAAAATATTATAGATTAAAATTTAAAATTATTGTTATTTGGACTGTTATACTTTTACTCGACCACATAATATTTGTAATATCCACAAAACAAAATATCCTAAAAAGGAAACAAAATATCGGTGGAACAAAATATATCCCAACACCAACTTAGCCACAGGTCAGTATCGAAAAATTAATGAAATAAAACTAATCCAATGTTCGTATATTTCATAAATCAAAATATATAATATCAAAATAATATATTCGTTACTCGTTCAGAAGTGGTTCTCGATGTGGAATTTTTAAAAACCGCGTAGTTAATATTATAACGTCTGCGGCTTTCACCAATCGTCAGAAAAATGTAAAATAATATTTCAATATATATATATATATACAGATCGCATTCAGATAGTGTCAAGTGTCAACGGTTTCGGTTAATTCGATAATTTGACCGCGACGACTATAATAATAATAATAATAATAATGACAAATCTACGACTTCTACTGAATTCATATGATAACTATACAAAAACATTTCTAAAAATACAAAAAAAATAAATAAATAAATAAATAAAGTCTTATTGGTTGTCTGTCATTAGGGCTGGGATTTTAGTATCCTAAAAAATTGCAAAACATGCTTTAGAAATCTTAAAAAACATACTCTAAAAATTGAAAAATTTTCCTGAAAATCTTGAAAAGTTTCGTTAAATTTTTTTTTTTTTTGTTAGTTTATTAAGTTAAACAATGGTTTTATGAAAATTATATGACCAAAAATATTTCATTTAATTCATTGAATGCACCTAATAATAAATAAATAATAGATACCTATCATTTTATTTAATATTTACACGATTCAAATAATATTATGTTCACATTAAATACTCGTATAAATAGGTGCATGGCAAATATGCTAGCATTTGCAACAATAAATTTTGTATGACGATTTGGTAGATTACATACTAACACTTTGAACTCGCTATTTCACGAAAAACTGCTTCAAACAAATTAGCTGTGTTAAATATCAAAAAAACTTCAGAAAAATGCTATATAAAATCTTGAAAAATGCTCTTAAAAAAATCAAAAAAAAATACAAAATAAAAACTACATTAAAATAATCGGTTAAACGTAAACTAGGCCCGCGGTTACCTTTTTTTGTTGTAAACTGGGCCCGGAAATTTTAGGTAATAAAAAAGGTCGGTTGTAAACTCGGCTCGATAATTTTTATCAATAAAATAATATGATAAGCACTAAAGATCAATATTACAAAATATAAAAATAAGGAAACACCAGTGAGTGAATACGTCAAACACATGGTTTTTGACATAGAAAATAGATTTATATTATAACCTTACATTATTACTCTATCATTTTTCATTTATATTTTGACACTTACAATATTTTACAGAAATATATTTTACTTATATTTTTCGCCCTAAAAATTTTACACTTTAAACATTTCTATCCATTTCATACCGCGAATAAAATAATATAAAAATGAAAATAATTTTTGAAGGATAATGAGATAATCGCCTCATCATCGTGGGTTAATGTTAAATGTGTCTCAAAAATATCATAAGGAAAATAAAAATTAAAGATGTACATTTTTATTCGGGCCTAGTTTACACCTAAATCATTTTTACCTGAAAAAAACATATGTATGTTTTGAAACGGCAGAAAAAAAAATGACATAATATCATCAAAATCCCAAACCCAGTAATCAGTGCGATCGCTGGTTTCGTGGTTTTCATAAAACACCATCGCGACGTGTCGACGTTTATACACGATTAGACGATTCATTGGTTTTTTACACACACACACACATGATATTTTGACAAAAAATATCGAGCATAAAATATACATAACATATTCAAAATAAATGACCCCAAGCACCGGGGTGGCGGATCCAGAGCTGGATTTTAGAGGGGACAAAAGTGTGCATGATTTATTATTTACTATTAACTTACGTCGTCGTTCCTAACGTTCCCCTGTATCCGTTCGCTAGGGGGGGGGATGGTGAGTTTTACTGTTTTACTACCCAAAACGCAATAGTACCGCGAATAAAAAAGAAAACGCTTCGTTGTTGTAAACCCTAAACGCGTTCTTCTTCTTCTCGTTTAGAAATAAATATGGGCGTTCGTTTTAATGAGAATTTCAATCGTTTCCTAGAATCTCAAAAAACGTCTCTTTTCGAGCGCAATGTTTCACAGAATCAAAAAAAAAAAAATCAAACTCTTGTTTTTGAACCTTTTTAATTTTCACGATATATTATCTTTGCTTTGCGCAGGTTTCGCATTTTTCGTATAAACTCAAAAGACATTCCGAAAATCTCTACTCGGGTTGAAAACCCAGAATAATAAATGCCACCACATTTATTTAGTTTAATAAATACTTAAACATTTTTTGTTTTAAACATGTTTTTCAGTGTGTTTTCTACTACGTGGTTAAAAAGTGAATATTTAAATTTTCAGTGTACCTCACTTATTATACGCTCAAGAATGGGTCACCCTTTATCGGATCCGGACGACCATACGCATCATTAGCGAGAACCAAAAAAACGTAAATCAACGGAACACTCGAGAACTTTGTAAACGCGACTTCAAAAACTGTTGAATGGATACGAGATCGTCGGCAACTAGATATGGATCTACGGATTTCACGATCATTGTGTTTTAAAATATGATATCTGTACTCGACATCTTATTTTTGATGTGTTCCTATCCTAAAAACGTGTATTGATATTACACGAGACATAGGATGTTGATGGTCTCAAAAAAATACCAAAAACGATGCAAAACATTTTTTAAATGACCTCAAAACTGTTCATAAATATTACTGACACATATAGTAATAGAAAAATGAAGAGCATATGTAATAATACATATTTAGATTAAGTTAAGAATAAAAATGAAATTATTATAGCAGAAATGCATAGTATTAATTTAAAACTTTAGATTAATTGATAAATTGTATAAATATAATATCGTCAAGTGTCTCATGTAAATGCACTTGTTCTATGACACACAAGTGGTAAAATCACAATAAAAACCCTGCAATAATTACAGCAATATTAATTTTAAGAATGTAAAAAAAAAAAAAATGTTTAAATTTAAATTTTATTAAAACGCCCTAAATTGTACAAATTTGCCACAAGCGGCTCTCGTCGTGATCGCGTGTGGCTCTCATTCTATTTTCGAATACAGTAATACAATTTATTTTATTTTTTTATTCATCACAATTTAAAATTTAAAATGATGGCTTTTTAAGTGTGTAAAGATTGAATTTGTATTGACATTGTACAAATAACTAAGTGTTAAAGTTTAACATGTATTATTGTTGAGATGATATTTTTTTTTTATCTTTTATTTCCATGAGATTCAGTGATCTGTGTACATTGACTGTATAATCGACTCAGAGTTATTTCTTAAAATGATTCTTTAGTCAAATTTGAAGGATATGTTTTGAATTTGTTTATTTTCATCGTCGATTCACAATAATTCACGAGAAAACGTCATTCCGAAAATTGATTTTAAATTATATTATGCAATATGTGCACTCCATAACACGGAGTGCCGATTGTTTTTAAACATTTCAGACGAGAATCATTCTAAATGTTCTATTCCGTGAGTTGCCTTAACTGTTGCAATGCAATGATAATATACACTAAAAATGCACTTAAGAGAAATTTTTGGCTCTTGTCATAATTTTATATCCATGTTGGCCACCCCTGAGATATAATTTTGTCTCGTTTTCGCCGTCGAGTATAATAAAATCATTGAGTTTTTACTCGAAAACCTACGTTTGTACGTTACAATGGCCACCGACGACGACGACAAAACGTTAGAAACCGTGTTGTTGTTATACACGTATATCAGCTGCGTAATATTTTCTAAAAATAATTATATTCGCCTGTACAAACAATAGAGAAATTTTTGTGGTAAAAAAAAAAAAAAAAATCATGTGCGTCGTAAAAAACGTTTGTGTAAACACAATCACCGTGGCCCGCGGCGGCCTAAGTCGGCCTAGTCGTCGTCGTAATATTAAGTAGGCCGCAGCAGTCGTCGTATAGGTGTACACATAACATTTATGATATAAAAAAGCCGGACATACTTCGCACGATGGGTGCAGTTCTTCGCACGACGGGTGGGATTCTCTTGACGGGTGTATTTAATTTTTGAAGAAACGATAAATCACTTCTTCAATAAAACGCGCTTCTGAACGAGAGAAGTTAATAATATAAAAAATAAATGTTGGGAAAAAAAACCCCGGACATACAATGCACGATGGGTGTACTTCGCACGACGGGTGGTATTCTCTTGACGGGCGTATTAAATTGAAAAAAAACGATAAATCATTTCTTCAGTAAAACGATTCTGAACGTAGGAAGTTAATAATATGAGAAAAAAAAAAATTTTCAAAAAATGTCCAAAATTTTTTTTCTCGTTTTCAAAATTTTCTTGCGCCAAAATCTTTTTTACAGGATTTTCTATCTATGTTTAAATTTTCATAAAATTCGGATCAAAAGATGATCATTTTTGTCAAATTTTGGGTAGTTTTTTCCAAAAAAAACATTGAAGAATTGAGAAATTCAAAAAATGACCTCTCTAAAGTATAATCTAGAGGGAAAACCGGTTTCAAAAAGTTATTAATCGAAAC
>JAIPRM010013171.1:0-11602 GCA_025469315.1 Stegophylla sp. TES_Ste_2020 | reverse complement strand
TAATTTTTAATAATTTTTTTATAATTTTTTTTTTTTTTTTTTTTTTTTTTTTTTTTGATTTGGTATTATTTCGTGTCATCAACATCCTATATTGTAATATAGTAGTAATAACACATCAAATCGCACGGTGTTTGTAAATTCGATTAAAAAAAAAAACGTACATACACATGTATGTACATGCCCCCCCCCCCCGGAACCTCCCAACCGGTATTACATACGTAAAACAGTGTATTGTCTGGGGAAAAAATTCCCGACATCCTGAGCGATATCAATTAATTTCCTGTCCCGGCACACAATATCATAATATATTATTATCATCGGCATCGTGATAATATTATTTGTTTTTTAAGACGCATCTACGACTATAAATAATCGGCACGCCCATGACGTGTAATCGGTTCCGACCCCGTAAAAAAAACATAATGGAAATTTCGTTTCTTCTTCCCCTCTCCTCTATCGTCGTTCGCGCTCTCCACCCGTCGTCGTCGTCGCGCGAATCCATTCTTTTCGAAAATACCCATTGTGAACCGGCAGCGCCCGGGTCACGGGTCTCGGCCGCCGCCGCCGCCGCGCCGTGTGTCTATATATTATTATATTATTACATAGATGTGTATAGATATTGTTAATAATTATTGTCCAATATTAATTACAACTTTACACGCGCCGCACGTCCCCCCTCCCCTCCCATAAATAATGCATTCCTATAGTTGTGATGCGCGCGCGCGCACACACACACACACACACACACACACACACGAGACACGATAATTATTATTATCCGCGGAACACACAGCTCTTCGGGGGGGGGGGAATTGATTTAGTGGTTATGGGCGTAGTTCCATTTCACGACGACGAAGAGTCATCCGTCCGTTAGCCGCGTCGCATCGTCGCGCACATTTACCCATTATAATATTATTATTATTATTATTATTTTGTATTTTCGTCTCCTCTCTATTATAATATAATAACATTATTTTTAAAAGTCGGACTCGTGAATAAAGAAAATGAAAAAAACACTCCTCGAAAACGATTATTATTATTATTATTATTATTATTATACACGTGATGCGAGACACACAATCGGAAACGACCGTCTCTAATCAACGAACAATAGCGAATAACAGTCGTATAGTGAATGTCGCACGAGCCGGTTATTATAGGGCGGGCGTCTGCTTGGGCGGCCCAAGTGGAACATTATTTTACACGCATACGAGACGATATTTTTATAATATTCGTAATAATATCCGCTGTTAATGTAGAATAAAACCGTGGACGGCGCAGAGGAAGAAAAACGAAAATCCGTTGGTGACGCCAGTGCGCACGAGCCACGAGTGTGGTGACGATATAATTTTATTCTGAAAAGAAGGACCACCGCGTGAGTCACACGACTAAGAGGGGTTGGGTAGTTCCAAAACTGAAAGAAAACAAAATTGCTTTAATGTCCATAAAAAATGACCTAAACTAAAAATACATTATACACGAATACATATCGAGCCTTAATAGAGGCAAAAGTAAGGAAAATTTTGAAATTTTTTCAAGAACATCACGAAAAACGTTTGGAATATGTGATTTTTGATGAATTTTAATATTTTTTTTTTTTTTTTTTTGTCAAAAGAAATCATTTCTTCAATAATACGTTTCTTAACGAAGGAAGTCAATGATATGGATACCAAAATAGTTGTAATTTTCAACACACCCACCAAGAGTATCTGTCCCGAAGAGCAAAACCTAAAACGAAAAGCATTTTTTTTACATTTTTCGACAATATTCGATTTTTAGGTCACTTTTCTCATTTTTTAGAGCATTTTATACGTTTTTAGGTAATTTTTGGCTTCAAATTAAAATTTCAAAATTTTACTATTAACTTATAATACGAGATTTATTTTGTACGCTAACAATAGATGTCCACAATTATTAAACATTATACTTAAATAAATCCTTATCTTGCCTCCCAGCATAACGATATGCTAGAAGTCTAGAACATTAAAACCGATACGTACGTCCGACAATACCTCACACCAGTCATATAATTTTTTGAATTCAAGGTATTATAAGTAAATTTTAAAGATATTTTTTTAGCGCATTTTTCGAGTTTACTGCTACGTCGATTTTGCATTTTTTTCAGAGCATTTTCACCGATTTTTAAGGGCATTAAAATCCCAGCCCTAATAATTATATATCATTTTTTTTTTTCATTTTCATAATGGAAAAGGATTGGGGGTAGGGGAAGGTTGAAAATTATTCCGTGGCACATGATATCACTTTGTCGCCACAAACCTGAATAATATATTATATCCTTCTGCTGTTGAAAAGATAAAACTGCGCCCGTGATCTATACTGGAACACCCCCCACCCCCCTCTGCACCCAATGGATATTATGAATTCCATTGCTCTCTATAATATATCATCATAACTATATTATAATAACACCGTGAAGTGGTGTGTTATTTATAATAAATCGTCGCTGCGTATATGGTTTCGCTTACTCGCACCTACGTATACGACCTATACATCATAATATAATATTATTATGGGGAGGGGGGGGACGGGTTTTAATAGCAGTTGTCGCGCCAATAGTATATTATAATATAATAATATGACATCTCGTGCGTTTCACGGTTTGAATATAATATGTAACACATACCACCGACCGGATTCATCACCGCGTGCCGCCGGAAACGAGCGGTCCTCGTACACAGATTTAATAGTGCAGAGGGTCCGCCGGATTGTTGTGTACTCTCGAGCACCTATTATTATTATTATTATTACGTATTATTATTAATATTACACGTATTAAGTGTCACGCCGCGTAACGTTATATATATATATATATAAATTATACGGTTATTCGTGTATATACAGGGTGAGCGCGCGTACCCCGCAGGAGACAGGGACCGGAAACGGGTTTTCCGAAAAAACCGGTTTAGAAAAGGGGTTAATTTTAAAACCCTAATCGAAGAGAGAGAGAGAGAGCGGCGGCGGCAAATTCGTACGTAATCGCGATTTCAAAACCACCCCATTAGAAACCCGAGATTATTTTTTAGCGGCAACCTACCTAATAACCTACCTAGGGCTGTGAATTTTTTTTTTTTTTTTTTTTTTAATGGTAATTGTGAAACATATAGATTTGTAAGTACATAATTTTACATTATGTAACAACGAATCCGTGTATGAAACTTTTATTTTGCATTTTTAAGTCATATTTTTCTTTTTTTGTTCATTTTCCGGCATTTTTAATTAAATTCCGTCAATTAACATCTTTCGAAATCCTTTTAGATTCTGAACGAAGTGAAGAAGCTAGTGTTTTTACAATGATGTTAATTCTTTTTTTTTTTTTTTTTTTTTATGCGTACAACTTTTCGTATAGAAATACTTATTCCAAAAGTTTCGATTAATAACTTTTTAAAACCCGATTCGCTAGTAAATTGTACTTCAGAGAGGTCATTTTTTGAATTTCTCAATTCTTCAATGTTTTTTTTGGAAAAAACTACCCAAAATTTAATGTATTTTTATGCATTTAAAATTTAATCTACTAATGTAGTAATGTATAATAATATCCTATAATATCAATATAAATGTAAACATCAAATTAAAAACAATTTTAAGTGCATTGTCTGTCAAAATGTTTGGCATTTTACATTGCATACATTGGATTTTTTGCATTTTTTGCATTTTAAGTGGATATTTCATTGTATTTTATTTTTTTGACATTTTTAATGCATTTTTTTAAGGTTTTTTAGTGCATTAAATTCATAGCCCTTCCTACTAATGACTAATAATAGTCAATCGGATTTTTACATTGCGATTTTTGAAACCTTATGTGTATGATAATAAGGAATATACAAAAGAAAAACCAATGGCCAAACATATGGTAAATTTAATTTGATAACTGTTCATACACATCCATGTTGTACTCTTCTTTACAACCTATCTATATAATATTATTATTTAATTTTTTTTTTTTTTGGGGGGTTTACTTAACTTTTGAGGAGCCAAGTCATCTCACCAGTACCTATAGGTTATTCACCGTTGCATTCGTAGAAGAGCTGTCCAGTACATCTCGGTCCCAATAACCGTTATGTCCAGGGGTTGGTAAAGTTACGATGTCGTTGAAAAGGTGTTACCAACATAACGATTGTATTGTACTTAAGGTGGTTATCGCAATGGAAACCGAGGCTCGTGTGATTTTCTCTAATACCGGTTGCACTGGTTCCCAATTCGAAATTTTCGACCCTTGATGTTGAACAAACGTGTGACGTCAGCCGGAAACCGAAACGCATTTTGGAAGGGTTAAAAAAAATTAAGTATGAATCCATATAATGTATATATATATATATATATATATATATATTTTAGTTAAAATCCGTATAAGAACGGTTAATCCAAAACGAAAACCGGTTTCGAAAGTGGAAACCAAAATTCCAGACTTTTATATCGTTTTCGTATAAAAATATAAAACCAGTTTTCAAAAACCAGTGCAAAAATCGAAAAATATAGTTTTCGGTTTCCATTTTCGGTGGGGGGGGGGGTGGGCGAACAATGCGAGAGGGGTTTTCCTCGACACCTCGGTCAATTCGGTAGGAGGGGAAGGTACGTGCTGCTGTTACGCCACTCTCCACCTCCCTGCGTCGCAAGCATATTAATTTATACCCCACACACCACCACCCCTCGGCATACACATACATATTTATATATATATATATATATATACGTACGATACGAGTATTGTAATAATAAACAGAGAGACTCATCCCCCGGCGGCCGACGACGACGTGACATACGGTGGATCCGGCAGCAAATTATATTACATATTATTGCGGCCTCCTCCGGGGAGGGGGAGGGGGGCACGCGCGCGCCAAATCCGTCGCGGCGACTGATTTATGTGCCCGACAACGTGCGGCGGCGCAGACCTCTCGAAACGTCGCAGCCAAATCGTTCCGCCGCCGCCGCCGTTACCGTTTTTAATTGCGACTGGCGACAATGCACTATTATAATGCATAATACTCTACTACACCGCGTGTTGCATGCACCAGTGGTTCCCAAATATTGTCCACGTCCAGGCAGAGGCGGCACTGTGTAGGCAGCTGCCTAGGGCGTAGGGTAAAATTTGGAGCGGTGGAAAATTCTATAATGTTTTGTTTGGAAAAAAAAAACCGAAAAACGATAGGAGGGGGTATTGTAATTCGTTTGCCTATGATAGGGGTGGCAAGTTTTTGGTGCCTATAGCTGTAAAAAAAAAAAAAAGATAAATCCGCCTCTGCGTCCCATAGAAAACCCTGTCTACTACAGAGTGTAATTTCAATTCGTACGAAATTTTTATTATTACTCAAATGAAATTAATAATTTCAAATAAAATATGTAAAATCTACACGCACTTAAACGTTAAAGTTCTAATTTTTCTTACAAATAATTTCTTGTGTTCTTAAAATTATGATTTTTAGCGATTTTGAAAACAATTTGTACATTTTTTTTTTTTTAAGAATTTTTTAAAATTTTAAATGAATTCAATTCACAGCCCTGTCTGTGACGCTGTAATAAAACGTGAGATACGTTTGGCCAAAAAAAAAATAAAAATATATCAAAATCAAAACCCATTATTTTGAGCAAACTATTATAATAGTGTAACCATATCTTAAATGCATTTTATTTTAACATTTCCAGTATATATGCAAGATGAAACAGTTTACTGCTTTACTTAATACAGTTCTAAAAATCGGGTTAGTGTTAAAATCAGGGCTAGGGACTTATAGGTAGGAGTTAGCACGTTTTTCATAAATCATTCGAAACATAGCTAAGTATTATAGAAATGCGTTTCATAACACCAGGAGTTGTATGCAGTTCTCTTTAATTTGCATATTTTGCATATTTAACTCTTATTTTAATATAAATAAATGCATATTTCGGTTATATTTCACATATTTTTGAATATTTAATTTGAATTTTTTTGATATCGGAAATTTTTTTCATAAATAACTGAAGAGATTGAAGTATTATTTGATATTTGATTTGTTTAAATTAAAAGTTAAAAAAATAAGAAAGAATAAAAAATATGTATATAATATATATATATTATTTCATAAATAATAGAAGAATTAATAATATAATGCAATTTTTAAATATTTTGAGTTTTTACAGTAAAATTAATGTTTTAAAAGAAAAATATTTTAGTATTTTTGCATATTTTGTAAATTTTATAGCACATTTGGTAATATTTCTAAAGCATAAATGCATGGTTTTTTTTTCCAGCTACAAGTCCCTGGCCCTAGTTATTATAATATTTATGTCGGTCGAATTCTGGATTTTCGATGAAAATTCAATCCGCTGAATAAATACACTTTCGTGCGTTTCGGTAGCCGAGTGTAAACCGAAAAATCACCACCCGGATTCGAGAATCGATCGATCACTCGTTGTAGAAACAACCCCTAGGTTCCGCGGGACACAATTCGGGAACCACTGGCTACTGCTCGCGTTTATCGTAATATACGCGCGATTAATAATATATTATTGTAACGCGTACGTTATGTGCAGCGCGCGTTATGGTCGTAACACGCGAATACTGTGCAAATGCGAAAACTAATAAAACTCGTACTCCTCGGCGCTTCTCCCCCCCCCACCCCCCCCAATTCGAAGCCTCGAGGGCCCCAGCCACTCGGGTCTGATTATTTGTGGGTCGCGCGTCGTAAACAAATCGCGCAATACGCGCCCGCGCGGCTCGCGTATATTTTGTGACGACATTAAATCGCCGCGCGCGTTTCGTCCGCGCCCCATCTTGCGCGTGAATTGTAACGCGCGTCCTTGTAGAAAATAATATAATAATATCGTATAATATATTTTTAGTGCTGCGCTCCCCAAACGCGCGGTCTTTGCGACGCCGTTGCGTCACCGCCGCCGCGCCGTTGCGTCGTCGTCGCCGAGCTAATTAAAAACGATTAATCAACGCGCGCGTCGCCGTAAAACCGAACGCGGCGCCTATCGCCAACGGGTATGTGTCATCACCCCCTTTTTTGGCCGCAAAAATTGGAAAATTTGGATTTTTTTTCTGAGCACGTCTTTTCGTATGGAAATACTTGTCCAAAAGTTTCAATCAGTAACTTTTTGAAATCGGTGTTTGCCTCTAGTATGTACTTTAGAGAGAACATTTTTTGAATTTCTCAATAATTCTTCAATTTTTTTGGAAAAAACTACCAAAAATTCGTCAAAAACGACTCGGAAACCACCATTTTAGCGCAAGAAAATTTTGGACATTTTTCTAACATTTTTTTTTTCTCATTTATTTTTTATTTTCTTCGTTCAAAATCGTTTTATTGAAGAAATGATTTATCGTTTCTTTAAAATTCAATACACCCGTCAAGAGAATCCTATCCGACGTACGAAGGTCACCCCGACGAGCGAAGTACACACTTTTTTTTTCATGTCATTTGAAAGACGTCCTGCGGTTATACAAAGTTTTTTTTTTTTTCAAATGACACCTCTCTTTGTCTCTCTCCCTTTTTAAACTACGGATTTTTCGGGTTATTTTTTTTTTTTTTGGAAATTTTGAAGTATTAAAATCAAAATTTTAACCATTATTCACGTTTTAGTATTAAGGATAAGATTAAGGATAAGGATAATTATAAATAATTTAAGTATAAGGATAATGGTCTCTTAGACACGTATAGCTAACACCTAATTAATATGCAGTCTGATAAAATATAAATATTAATCGTTCAAATTTCTATTTCAATATATCAAAATTCACAGAAAAATTACCTTAATAGAATTCCATAATTAGAATAAAAAGAGAGCCATTTGACAAAAAAGTTTGTATCATCAAACGACATTCTTAAGGTGATGAGGAAAAAAAGTTATGGAAAACATTTAAGCTGGAATTCATCCGCCGAAAATTCCAAAATTTTTCCATTTTTACAGACTAAAAAAACGGGGTGAGAATCCCTTAATAAATCACCCCGTACAGAAATTAATTCATAATCCGTCTCGCCATCTTGTAACACAGTGATACGGATTACTTGAAATGGAGTGCTGTAGTAAAATGTTGGGAAATATTTTATTGGACGAAAAAATTAAGAAAAAATCTGTTCAGAAATATTTTTTTGCATGGACATATTATTTTGCCTTGGCAAATAATCAAAAATGGAAAATATTTCGATGGAAATATTTTAGTGAAATTAAATTTAATGGAAATTAAATTTGATCAAATTCATTATATTGAATTGAATTTGATTAAATTGATCATGAAAACATTTTTTAAGGAACAATATTTCGCTGTAACAGAAATTACTTTATGTGGGTAAAACATATTTTATAATTGAAATTAATTAAGAAATAATTTTTTATAAAATATTTATAATGAATTCAATTTAAATGTTTAGGAAAATCTTTTTTATTTTTGACAGAACTGTCATTAATTTCTTTATTGTATGGACCGCAAAACGAAAATATCCCTCGACTTGTAGAACGTGAGGATATTTCGGTTTGATAATGTTGTAAATTGTATAATATTATACATTTTATCGTGTAATATATTTCATCGTGTTATATTCATGAACTAATAATAATTTTTTTTATGTATTACAATTTCATAACAAATAATTTCCATTTAAAATATTTTCCAAGAATGACAAATCATTCCTAAAAACATAAATTCCATAGCGAAAAAAATTCCATTAAAATTACTTTTCATTAGAATTATTTTCTATTAAAAAAAATGTTTCATTAAAATAATTTTCCATTTAAAAAAATGTATCTACAAAAAAAAATCCAATTAAAATATCGTTCCGTGCAAAATAAATTCCGATTTTATATTTTCAACTTAAACGATATTAAAAAAAACCGAACGTACTTCACACTATGGGTATTCTTCAGTTCTCGGGTGGGATGCTCTTGAGGGAGGGAGAAAAATAAATTCGTTTCTCTGAAATTCAACATACCCACAAAAGTGAGCCACCCGGGGAACGAAGAACTCCAATTTTATGCGAAGGTGGTTTTTTTTTAATATTTTCACTTACGTCGGATTAATAATATTTAACGAATATCGAATTGCCTATAAAAGTGTTAGTGATTTGATCACTTAAATTAATTTGAATATTGTAAATATAATTATGTAATAATGTTAGGGAGTCACCTCATAGGAACAAATAGATTTTGGGGTGGTCGTAGCCATGTATAACTGCGCCGTTGTTATAACACACTAGTAAAACGCGTACGTCGTATAATTTATTCATCATAGGCTTCCAACTCTGTTTGTGAGGGAGAGACCTGTGAGGGGAACGTGACTTCTACCCTCCACCCACCGCCATTTGGCGGCACTGTTGGATTCCGGTGTCATCGTTTAAATCTCATATTGGCGCTCTACGTTCCGAATAAAAAACTTCAATGACCGGGTGGTCTGTAAACCAGTGGTTCTCAACCTTTTACATACGGCGGCACCCTAATTGAGATCCATTGAAAATGACGACACACTTAATTCAATTGAATTTCAATATTTTTGAAAAAATAACAATTATTGCCAACGCAAATTATTACACATATTATACGTGTTGATATTTTATTAAAAAAAAAAAAAAAAATAGCCGGACATAGGTAGGTACTTTGCACCATGGGTATTTTTCGATCCTTTGATACTCGGTATTAAGTGTATTGAAATGTTTAGAAACGATAAATTATTTCTCCAATAAAACGATTCTGTGAGAAGCTTTAGTTTATTCGAGACGATTTTACTCAAAAGTTACAAAGTTTGTTATTGTTACAGAAACTGTTTATATTTTACTCGTCCAGTTTTATTATTCCACTATTAACCGTGGATAGGTAAAAAATTGACGAGAAAACATTTTTAATACTCATAATATTATTGTCGGTCTATAGTATTTATCTAAAAATTGTCATAAAATTTGAATGAAAAATGAGTTTTAAAGGCATTTTTCTTAAAGTTTATATAGTTTTCCCCAATATTCGAAAAATATAGAGAATTTCGAAAAACAACCTATATACTATGTTTACAGTAAGAAAAAATAAAAATAAACACACTTTTTAATGAACACACTTGTAGTTAAAAATGCTAAATCTTCAAAAAAAAAATCGGTAAGATATTTATGACATGGTGCAGTGTGAAGCTATATTTACAGTATAAGGTTCTTAGTTTTAACTTAAAAATACAAATAAACTATCTTTTTTTTTTTTTTTTTTTTATGGTGACACACCTAACAGTAATACGTCAGGGTGTCGCGACACACCGGTTGAGAACCACTGCTGTAAACGGCGCGTTTTTACGGTGAAACAATACATACTTTTTATCCTTATATCCAATTTCGTTCCACGTGGGCGTTTATATATATATATATATATATATATATAGTCCGAGTTCGCTCTTTCTCTAAACCATCGTTGACCCTTTGTGTACAAATCGTCAAAAAAAAAACACCCGTGTAAATATTTACGACGTCACGTATGTATATAATATTACTCACTTTAAACGATCTGATATGGCGCATGTACACGGAATATAAAAAAAAAAAAAAGTGTGTACTTCGCTCGTCGGGTGGGATTCTCTTGACGGGTGTGTATTGAATTTCAAAGAAACGATAAATATCATTTCTTCAACCAACACGATTCCGAACGAAGAAAGTTAATATAATATAAAAAATAAATGAGAATTAAAAATGAATGTTAGAAAAATGTCCAATATTTTTTTTTTTTCACATTTCCAAAATCTTTCTTCTATTATGATTTTCTATCTATGTTTAAATTTTCATATAGTTCGGATCAAAAAATGATGGTTACCGAGTCGTTTCTGTCAATTTTTGGGTAGTTTTTTCCAAAAAAAAAAATTGAAGAATTGAGAAATTCAAAATATGACCTCTTTAAAGGTACCATCTAGAGGCAAATCCGGTTTCAAAACATCTGCTGATCGAAATTATACGAAAAGTTGTACACAGAAAACAAAAATAAACATCATTGTAAAAACACTAGCTTCTTCACTTCGTTCAGAATCCAAAAAAATTAAATTATGTTCCACCCTTAGGTGTGCTAAAATTATATGCACGATGTGGTGGTGGGTGACCAATGGCCGCAGCATCCATCCCCCGTCCCCTTCGACAACCCGGATATGGGCATCTAATCACGAACGTTTGAAAAAAAAAATAATAATAGAATGTATGATGATTATTTTTAAAATAAAACATTAATTACATTTAAATCCGTTGTACGCTTGGCCGGAACCCCTTTTCCCGTAAATTATTATTTACCCATTATAATGGTTAGAGGGCATTTATAATATTATGCATAATTTATAGAAACACGTATCTCAAAAACGCTAAGCCAATAATTAATCAAAAAAACATTTTACCGTGTTAAAATATCACGGAATACGCCCTATAATGTAATATAATATCCCTCGTTATCAATATTTTTGGTTCAAATCAAAATCAAGGGCTTTCAGGCCCACTCTATATGTAGCATACATAAGGGTGTCCAGTACGATTTGAAAAAGCCGGACATACTTCGCACGATGGGTGTACTTCGCACGACGGGTGGTATTCTCTTGACGGGCGTATTAAATTTTAAAGAAACGATAAATCATTTCTTCAGTAAAACGATTCTGAACAAA
>JAIPRM010013170.1:0-11602 GCA_025469315.1 Stegophylla sp. TES_Ste_2020 | reverse complement strand
TTTGTTCAGAATCGTTTTACTGAAGAAATGATTTATCGTTTCTTTAAAATTTAATACGCCCATCAAGAGAATACCACCCGTCGTGCGAAGTACACCCATCGTGCGAAGTATGTCCGGCTTTTTTTTCATTTATGCGTCGTAGAAATATTCCAATGACGGAATGTTATGAACTATTTCTCTACCCAGTTTGCTGTTAAATATCGCATTTTAATAATAAATTCATAATAGGTACGAAAATGGAAAGCTATTATAAGTGTTCGTTTAATGTATCTGCAAAGACAAATGATTTATGATTGAAAAGAAATTTTGAAATTCCATAAAAATATTTTTTTCCCGCTGTGCGCCACGGCTACGAAATCGGCATGACGACTGGACGGCGGCGCACAGTAATCCGACCCGTAAACTAGCTTACACATAAATACCTTACAGAACCTCGTAATTTACGAGGTTATAAATAGGGCTCGGAACTTAATGCTCTTAAAAAGTACTTAATATGTATGCAATTATGCGCTTGAGTAAAGGGCGAAAAATATGCTCTATAAATATATTATGTGTTTAGTTGTTTTTTATTAAACGCAAAACGTTCATACGCATATAATTTGATGTGTCCTCAATAAAAATATAATACAATTATAAAATAAACACGCAACTGTTTGGATTTTGAATTTCCGCAAATAAATAGACAAAATAAAACAATGTCTTCAAAAATGTCACCAACTCGAATAAAAGTAATTTACTTTTAAAATATTTCCATAAAATTATATACATCAGACAAGTCTGAACACTTGTAAACATTAGAAAAACTGTCATGTAGCCAATTAAAGAGTATTTAAATTGAATTTACGCATAATTTTGTGGCATGGAACCAATAAATATTTTTTCATTTATTCATATTTAAAACGTCTGCAACCATTAACAATCAGAAAATTTTTATATACTTAAAAACAACGTTATTATTATTTATTTTTTTTTTTTTTACATATTTTAATGCTTAATATTTTCATGAAAATGGTTTTGAAAAACACAGAAAGTACAATACGTAATACCTAATGAAAATGCTCCAAAACGAATGTGCTTGTTTTTTATGACATAATTTTCGAATTTCGTCGCAAAATATGTTTTAAAAAAATGTGAATTTAATAAAAAAATACTCAATTAAATTTTGTCGTGAAATGTGAATTTCTAACTTACTTGAAAGTGCGTTTGATTGCTTGCGAAAAACATGGAAACGCAACAATTCCCAAGCCCATGCTCAAATACTCATGAGATATATTATTTTATTATTTTCAATCCGGTAGAAATTTCCTTTTACCAAAATCATAATTACTGGATCGGACGACGGTTAATCCAAAAAAATGGCCGATTTATTTAACGCTCCTAGATATTCCAAAAAAAAACGGTTTACCGTCTAACTCCAACCCTCAGTATCTCGATCAGGGTAGGGTTCGGAAAGGCGTATTTTCCAGAAAATAAAATCATCAGTACGTTGCAAGAAAACCCCCCCCCCCGTCACGGTATTATCGATACCCGATACAAATGGCGGCGGAACGTCATGGAATTCAAACGTCTCCGTGCGAGTGCATCTGAAGGTACGCCGCCGCAAACCTCTGGCTGTGAATTCGACTTACGAATTTTGATTAAATCGTCATTGTCGTCGTCGTAGTCACCGGGTATCGCGGGCGCAGCAGAAACGGACGCGCGAGAGGGCAGACGAAATAATAAAGGAATAGCGACGAGAGTGAGAGAGAGAGTGAGGGGTGGACAAAGAAAATGTTATCCGCAAAACTAGATAATATTTTATACGACTGGTCGCCTCGAGCGGTCTACGCGACTGTTCGCCTAATACGGGTCTGTACGACTATAATACGTATGGAACGCGCGCGTGCACGCGAAAAGAATAGGAAGAAAATATATGGACCTGTGGAAATGGAAAATGCCGTTTATTCATCGAATAGCTATGAAAAAGGTGCGCGTGAACGAGTAGTAGTACCTCAAAAACGAACCGTGAACTATTATTATATTATATGTCTTGTGGCGAAAATCTAAAAACGGCAGTTTCCCGCAAACTGTTGGACAACAGTAATGGTTTAACTTTAATTATACAGATTTTTTAAGTACATTCTGTCCCTTTTTTTTGGAAGCAAAAATGCGAAAATTGGAATTTTTTTTCGGAATGTTCAAGTTACTAAAGAGAACTACACTTTCCATAACTAATTTCTTCCATGTCCCATGTTTCCTTCCGTGTTGAGAGAAAGTGGAAATACAATTTTTTTTTTTTTTTTTTTTCAAACAGAAATCCTCTATTTTAATTGCGGAATTTTATTCGTCCAATTTTTGTGAATAGAAATCCGAAAACTACTCGTTCGAATTTTGATTTCAGATACAGAAAAATAACCCGAAAAAAATCCCGCAACCATTTGAAAAGAAAAAGTTCGAATCGCCACAGGACCTCTGAAGGAGACACGAGAGAAATGAGTTTTTGCAAAACACAGTTTTTAACAGTAAATGACTTCCGAGAAGAAAAATCGCAATTTTTGCATAAAAAACGGCCAAAAATGGGGGGTGAATATGCTTAAAAAATCGCCCTGTATCGCCCTACGCAGAACATTTCGTCGCGACATCCTTTCGACGACCCGAACCGGACCGGACCGGAATATTGAACACCGAGAACAATAATAATAAATACATATATCACTGTTATTGTTATACCTACCCGGTTCGAAGGACCAAGTAATACGTATTATTTCGTTTTCGATTCGGCCCCCGTCTCTTCGATCACGCAGGTGGACTTTCGACGGTGAAAACACGTACGTACTTACTATTACCGCCCCTTAAACCTATTTCTCTATTTTTATCACCCGTTATTTATACGACGACAACGGTCGTTGCGACCACTCGGCCGGGCGGTCCCCGCCGTTAATCTTCATTCCGCGTGAAGCGATACCGTATTTTTCATTTAATTTATTTAAAATATTTTCGGACGCTTCTAGGCGATTCTGGGTCGAAAAAATTCGAAGCAAAAAAAAAAAAAAGAATACTTATAAAATCCAAGTCAAAAAATTCCAAAACATTTATAGTCGATTTCATAGTAAACGTGAAAATGTAGTACCGTCTAGAGGCAAATCTAAATTTGCTAATCGAAACTTTTGGACAAGTATTTCCTTGTAGAAAATCGTCATTATAAAAACACTAGCTCCTTCGCTTCGCTCACAATTTAAAATCGAAATAATTTACAATCTAAATTATAATACATTCGTAATCGAATAATGGTTATTAAATTCCTCGCATTTTACAGAAGTATTTAAAAGAAATCTGGGATTAGAATTATTTTTAAATTATTAGTGGCATGCAATTAATAATTTAACAAACGCACGGTTCTTACCGGTCGCATTATCGACGGGATCACTAATTAGGCACAACATTTTGTAAATTTCTTTATGAAATACTGACACTTAACTTTTTTCACCAACGTACTCCGCGCGCCTCCTCCCTTATTCCCCAACCCTGCAGCTAATTAATTCCTATATTGTGCGCGTGCGTGTACGTCTTGATGACGGAAGCGCTCCTTCGCCTGTCCATAACACACTGCACTCGTGTTCGTACGACTCTTTATACGCATTTAACCCTCTGAAATGCCATTGATTTGATTTCTTTCCACTTTGAAAACTTTAGTAGATCCAAATTTCTGTTTTAACAACAATTTCGAACTATTTTTTTGTTATGTTTTATGGTTTCCACAAAAAAGGCTACCGACTTAGTATTCCGAGAGAGAATGTTCGACCCGAAAATATTCGTTTTACCATATTTCTTTATTGATCAAAAGTTTAGGACGTTGTAAAATGTGAAACGCGTGGAGTAGCAGTGTAAGGACAGCAGAGTTTCCCGCGAATATTATTTATTTTATTACAACTTCTCCGTCACTCCAAATTTCAAACACTTACGTCTATTAAAACTACTGGTCAAAAACCGAAAATGTTCTCTTTCCGAATAGTATCATGTTAAAAGTTGCCGCTTAAGTTATGTTGAATACTCGATAAAACGCTTGCCAGTGAGTGTGGTGTGAGTGGAAGTTGGTATGAAAACTTTCTTTATATTATTATTATTGTAATATGATAATACATTGTCAAACAATTATTTTATAAAAAAGAAATCAAATTTAGGAAAATATTTATTTTTTTTATATACAGCTTTACCTTATAAAGTTCCGCTTTGTAGCTAATGAAATATATCAAATAAATTTCTGGAACCCAGTACTGCAATTATATCGATGCCAAGATGTTTGGAATATGACCGCGAAATAAAATTCTACAAAGAGATAATTAACATTTTAAATTTAAAAAATTTAAAGAATTTATTTTTAATTTACTACTTCATATTTTTTTTTATTTTTTTGTTCCTATTCGACAACCTCATTCTAATTATTAGCTTAGAAGTCACTTCTATAGTTAAAGAGTCTCAAAGTTAAATTAAATGTTTGTAAGACGTAGTAACGCGCAAACTTTTCCTAACGCAAATCATAGGGGTTTGAAATCCGATTTTTCTGTATATTAAAGCTAAACATAAATATCTATATACTCACTATTACCAGATACTGTTTTGTTTAGTTTCAAAAAAGCTTCAAGGTAATAAGGCACTTTTGGGAGGCCATTTTTCGAAATTCCGGGTAATTTTCTCAAATTTGAAAAAAAAACTACTCAAAATTTTATAAATTTAGGTTTAAAACTTTTTTTTTTTTTTTAATCCAAACCATGTGAAAAAATAGCTATAGAAAATCATATGGAAAATATTTGAGTAAAAAAATATTTTGAAAATTAAAAAAAAAATTTATTTTTTCCAAAACTTTTTCTCTCGTTAAAAATTATTATTTTTCTCCTATCGGAAATCGTAGAAATAATGAACTTTATAATTTTTAAGTAAAATTGTCTTGAACAAACTGAAAATCCACTATGCAGAATCGTTTTATCGAAGAAATGATTTATCGTTTGTTTAAATTTTCACACACATACACACATACACACCAAATCCCATCCGAAGTGTACCCATGGTGCGAAGTGTGTCCGCTTCTTTTTCTCGACTTTTTTACCGTTGCCTACAAAATCTATATTGCTGTCTGGGGTACGTGATACCGATATTCGCGAAACGTCGCGTAAACTTGTGTGTCGAACGCAAACGACATTACGAATAATAATAATAATAATAATTGATATCGGTTTGATCGCCGTTATTATTGATGACGTCAATTAATTATAATATTATTGTCACGAGACTAATTATTGATACAAAGCCGGTGCACAAACGGCTGTGATGGCGTGGCGAAACGTTTACGGCTACTGACGGATTCTAAGCAACGTTCAAAACACACCGACGACGATCTGCCTACGAAACGACAAGACGTGTCTATGAACATTAAGTCATTGTCAGTGGCAAAATTTGGATAAACGATTTTGGTGAGGCGAATGTGTTTATTTATTGATTTAGACCCCTGTGATCCTATAACTGGTTGCACCTATGGCGAGTGCCGCAGTAGTGGTAAAAAAAGCTCGTGTTTCGTTATCTCTTATGATTTTTATTTTATTTTTTCCAAACTGAATCGAAATTCATTTTTTCAAACATTTTTTCCATCTACTTAAAAAATTATTATTACTGGATGATAACATAACTAAGTTCTACTACTATTGACTCTGCTGCTGCTGCTGCTGCTGCTGCTGCTGTAGTCGCATTAGTCATAAAGAATGCATAGGGTGAGAACCAGTGTACAGTGGTAATATGTGGGAATAGACTAGGGTGAAAATATTTTAATCAACAAAAAACAAACTTTGGCTAAACACTAAAATAATAATTCTAAAAACTTTTTGCAAAAATATAAATTTTATATATATATATTTATATACATATATATATATATATATATATATAAACTTATAAAATGAATGAATTATAGTTGATTTATATTTTTATATTTTCTCAGACTAAAATATTTGTCAACAGAATCGCAATTTTTTTGATAGATGGTAATTTAAATATGCCACCGTTTTTGTTATCACTTAAATTTCGTGTTTGAGGAACCGAGTTAGTAAATTCATTAGTGAGAAAAATTATCGCTACAGCGTCCGCGAAAAAGAAGTTTATATGCGTTTCTCGTAACATCTCGTTCGTCGTGTTTGCCGCCGCCGTCGTCGTTGTGCATTAATCATAACGTGGTCAGAATATATTCGCTGTGAACTCATATTATGTCACATTACACTACGCGTTATACGATTTTTTCCGCGACAAACAATAAGACGTGTTAATATTATTCATAACAACAACGACAACAACAATCCATGGCGCAACAGCAAGAACGCGACCGTTATAAACACGAATTAATATTAACGCGTCGCGATTATTATTTCATCGCCCGCATCCCGCGAACCGTCCCGCGTTATCACGAAATGTGACACTCGGTTTAATAATAATATGCGCATTGTCGTCTCGTCACCCCGTTGTCTTTCCGCACGACTAATTCCCCCGGGTTACAACCAACAGAGTTGAGTATTTCGAAAATATTACGGTAGCACAACAGTGTTATTACAATGCTGTGAAAACGTAGGGCCGAAGAAAGGCTCGAGCAGCCCCGGGGGGAAGGCATCAGCTTTCGAGGCCCTAAAGTTTTTCAACCGGGCAGAAGTGAGTGCAGGGGTTTTTTCCATAAAAAAATGACGAAAAATGAAGAATTTCTAAAATTTTCAAAATGCTTTACTTAACTCGAAATCGATCAAATTTTTATGAAATGTTCTAGTGTTCTTATGTTCTTATGCAAACAAGAGTTATGTTCACTCCTTTTTTATTGAAAAGTTTTTGAGAATTTCCAAAAAAATTACCTCTTTGAATTAACCGGACGAACGACACCCTCTGCCGGAACAACAAGTGCTACACGTATTTATATACTTATTCGAAAACCGTTTCGAGTGGCGAACTACAGCAGGAAAAGCGAAGAATACCTATGAGGCGAATCGTATGTCCTTATTTTTAAATCTAATGGCCTTTATAGCGCAAATATTTTACCAAACTCGGCATTATGACACATTTGATTATAACACTCGCCTCCAGATATCGTTTTGTGTATAACTGCGCGTTCTTCCCGTCCGCAGACAAACGCGATGGTAATGATAATAGTAATACGTAATAATACAATAACCCAATTTCCGAACCCTTTTATCGAAACGCTTTTATTGTCATATCGAAAATAAGCAGTTGGGTTTTAATTCGGTTTATGCGTTTTTCGCCCACGTGCGTTTATATACGTTTCTGCGTTATTGTTGTTAGTGTTATTATTTCGAAGATTCCAATTCGCATTGTTTAATATTATTGATTATAAATCGCGTTTTGTGTGTTTTTAGGAAATTCAAACCGTACGGGGATTTTTTTTTTTGTTTTTTTTTTTTATTATTAATTATAAAATCTTTTTGTCTAAAATAGAAATAATCACGTTTTGTGCTTTATGATATTATTATGGCAACAGCCATAGGCGTGCGCAATCCTTGATTGCAGGAATGGCGACGTTTTGGTTTGTCGCCTACTCTAATATTATACAAGTGCTGGCATATGTCTCTTTTTTTTTGGTCGGGCAGGAGTTAAAAAATTCATAAATTTAACAAAAATATTTCCAAATCTTATGAAATACATCTAATCATCTTATAAGTTCAACAATATCGTTTAATATTGAACCAAAATTATCTCGTACCTATTTGATGTGAATTTATATATAACTGTTAAATTTCCACAAAAGATTTTTAAACAGGATTGTTAGTTTTGCAGTTATTCAAATTTCTCTTTGCTTTCGATTTTATTTGATTTTGGTTTGCAAAATAAAAGTAATGTATTCTGTTTTTTTTTTTTTTTACCTTCTTGAGCCATTATCAGTTTAGTATGTATTAGATGTTTTAATATATATATATATAATAACTTTGGCTATAATACGCTAATGCCAGTTAAGTAATTATCTTGTGAACAATGAATGCCATCGGTTGACTTAGGATTCGTTTATAGTAGGGCGTGGTCGGATTTAGACTTAAAGAAATACGTTTTTCTTCAAAACCACATCGTTCCAATAAAACAAATCACAAGTTTAATTTCGTTAAGAGACAATGAGACACTGGGTCACAACTTAAAAACGCATTTTAATCCAATTAATTGTAAATGGTTAAATGATTTAAAACATTAAAAAACCCGACGGGTAATAAATACAAAAATATCTAATCGGTTAAGTACTGAAATAAATGAAAATCTAGTATTATTTTTAAATTTTAAATGTCAAATATTATTATTATTAGAAATGTGTAAATTAACGGCTTCTTTCGACGTCAGTGGAGGAGGTGATTGAGTTAATTACGTTTTCGATATAAGATTAAGTTATATAAATGGAAGAAGCAAATTTTGGATGAATATAATATTAAAAGAATATAATATATTAAACTGTTAAAAAATAGAAACTCTAAAATCTAGAAAAAGCAAATTGTTGGATTTACGAAATTGAAGTATAAAAAAAAAAAAAAAAAAAAATGTAAAATTAAATTCAAAAGAAAAAACACTTAATAAAAATTACATACGCATTCTAAATTGTTATATAATAAAGTAAATTTGTAGTTCGTTTAACATTGTGTGTAAATAGTAGAAAAACAATTCAAAAATCATCAATATGACATATTTTATAATAATATTTAATTGACTAATTTAGAAAAACATGATAATTTACTTTAAATTTTATATTATATAAATAGATTTTCTTCGGTTTGACGGCCTGCAGTCCATCGAGTACTTCATTAGTGTGACACGCATCAGTGACGCGTATTTAGAGAGGGAAGAGGTTTGAGGCTTAAAGCCCGAACTTATTATTGTATAGTCGTGACGAATTATGATTATAAAATAAGTATAATAATATTATAAAAATATGCAATATAGCCTGAACTAATACTTTTCGAAATTTTATCGAATTAACACACTTTCCACACTTTCAATATAATGTTTATACGTTATGCAAATTATCAAAAGTTTTTTTTTTAAAACCCATTTATTTAAAATAATATTTTTTTGGCTTACGATTACGTTATAAATAAATAATACACGTTATAATATTATGTAAATTTCTATAAATATTTGTTTATAGGTTCATTTTAATTAACGATTTTTTTTTTTACAAATTCATAGTGTATTTCTTTTTTTATAAATCTCTTTGACTATTCGAAATGCGATACAAGTCGTATGGTCAAATCGTTTTGTTCCAACAATGATTCTTTAGTCACGCATTTAGTCTTTTCAGTTCTCACTACACCAGACACTCGATAGTACTCAATCGGTGTACTCATTAATCAGTATAGTAAACAGTAAGCCGTTGCGTTCATAATTATTTACAACGTGAAGTAATTAACTGTCATATTATATAATGTAAAATAAATTGCTCTAATACCTACCGCATTATAATATCAAACAGCTGTTTTTGTAATCGGGCGCAACTATCGAAAAGACAGGAGACACGCAACCTGTGTGGTAAAATTAAATCTGATTTTGTAATTCGCAATTTGCGTAGCGCCATGAATAATTTATACGAATAACGTTTATTGTTCTTATGCTCGGAGAATCTTGAATATTAGTCTCTGGGGGAACAGCCCCCCCCCTAAATAGTGGCTCCCTGATGACAATTATGCAACGAGTAATACTCACTGCAAAATTATTTTGTTTTATGTAATAACTACGTTGAGTACACTGTTTATGAATTTAAAAATATAATATTTTTCACGTATTACAATATTTTAAGGTAAAATTTTTACACTATGGTATTTGTACTGTGACTTCAATCAATGATGTTTATTTGTATTTTTTATTTATTTATTATATATGTTTTTATGTATACGCGTTTTCATATTAGAATAATTGACCAAAAGTTTCGCAACCGGATTGTCTCTAGATTGTACTTAAGAGAGGTCATTATAGAAACTTCTTAATTGTTATTTATAAATTTTGGAAGATATATCCAAAACTTGGCAAAAAAAGACTCGAAAACTATCTTTCTTTTTTTAATCCAGATTTTATGGAAATTTAAACGTGGATAGATAAATAATAATATGAGAAATAATTTGAAAATGTGAAAAAAAATTGTGAATTTTTTCGAACTCTTTTTTTTTTTTTTTTCTTTTCTTTATTAATAGGATACAAAAATTAATAATAAGGTTAAGTAAAGCAAAGTAATGTAATGTAAAATAAAGTAAAGCAAAGCAAAGTAAAGTAAAGTATAAACAAGAAAGACGAACACGCTTCACACCGCGGGTATTCTTCACTTCTCGGGTCAGATAATCTTGGTGGGTGTGTTGAAAATAACTAATATTTTTATTCTTTATATTATTAACAAACTTCGCTCAGAATCGTATTATTAATTGATTTATTGTTTCTTTAAAATTCAACACACCCGCCGTGTATATCTGACCTGAGGAGCGAAGAATATCCATGATGCGCAGTATGTCCGGCTTTCTTGATAATTGTATTAATCAGAAATACAAAAAATTATTTGCATTTTATACCTTATAAAAATGTTTACTTTATCAACAATAATAGACGTTTCCGACGAAGAAGAACGTTACTCACTTTTCATCATTTTCCAGGAAATGAGTTTGAAGTTTTCAATGTTGAACTTCAACTTTACACTTAAATAATTTAATACTTAATTTTTTTTAATTATTTTTTTTTGATATCTCTTAGTCACTAATCTTAAGCTATCTTTTGCCACTTTTTTTTTTTTACTGAAAAAATAAAATGCTATGATACGTAACTCAAAATACGTCTCTTTCCACTCCTCCTTCTCTTCATCCTTAATCCTTCTTCTTATACTCTTCTTCCTCTGATATTTAACTATTAAAGGGAAAATTCTTTCACGATTTCGTTATTTTCCACATCTCCGTGGACCGTGGACGACAACGCTGCGGGAATGTTCTCCAAAAGTTTATTCGGCCACTTGTGCGCATGCGTGCATGGCGTAATAACTATTTGTCATTAAAAATATTGTTTTACTGAATAAAAATAAAAAAACGCAAACGTCATGGGACAACGACGACGACGACGCACACACGAAGTATAAATACTAAACATTCAAATGATTAGAATTCCGCAGATTAATAGGAGTTGAAAACTTTTATTACAGTTTTTCCTTTGAAAATTCGAGTAAACTGCTCTGCAGTCGTACATGATGTTATTTCCTATTTGTAAAAGTCGTCTGGCTACAAAATTCGGCGGCAGTGAATAGTAATAAAAAAAAAAGCCAAACATACTTCGCACGATGGGTGGGATTCGCTTGACGGGTGTATTGAATTTTAAAGAAACGATAAATCATTTCTTCGACAAAACGATTCTGTACGAGCGAAGTTAATAATATAAAAAAGAAATGTTAGAAAAATGTCCAAAATTTTTTTTTCACATTTTCAAAATTTTCTTGCGCCAAAACCTTTCTTATATGTTTTTCTATCTACGTTTAAATTTTCATATAATTCGGATTAAAAAATTATGGTTTCCGAGTTGTTTTTGTCAAATTTAAGGTAGTTTTTTACAAAAAAAAAAAAATTGAATAATTGAGTAA
>JAIPRM010013169.1:0-11603 GCA_025469315.1 Stegophylla sp. TES_Ste_2020 | reverse complement strand
TCCGGTTTCAAAAAGTTATTGATCGAAACTTTTGGACAAGTATTTCTATACGAAAAGTTGTACACAGAAAAAAAAATAAACATCATTGTAAAAACACTAGCTTCTTCACTTCATTCAGAATCTAAAAATGTAATTCAAGGGGGGCGGTGAGAGATTTTAAACATTAAAAGGGGCGTTGCGTAAAAAAAGTTTGGGAAACACTGGTTTAAACCAAGTACGTATTTAAATTTTTTTACTGTGTTGTAGATTATGGAACGAAACACCATATTTAATATTATAATAATAAATTATCACTCATTTCGGGTAATATCTAACGTCCTGATTATAAGTCAAGTATATTACATTTTATATAATGGTGTAATAACGACGTCCGCGTGATCACTAATGATCCTCACTCAGACATTATCAATTATGGACGATAATATTAAAATCAATTATGAATTTACATATTTTATATTCGTCATCATAATCAAGTATAAAATATAAATAATAGATTAAAATGACCGGGCGGAAGTATTTCTAATCCAATTAGGTGCTCGTTTCCTAAAGAAAAAAAAAATGAAGAGAAATCTCAGAATTGCTCAGAATCTAAAAGAAAGAAATAAAACAACAGATCAATTTATATATACTAATATATTATTTACTATAGATGGTAAACGTAAATGTGATGACTGGAAGCTCAGTATTTGTGGCGATTGATTTAAATCCGGTTTCAAAAAGTTGCTGATCAAAACTTTTGGACAAGTATATCTATAAAGAAAAATTGTTAACAGAAAAAAAAATATGCATCATTGTAAACACACTAACTTTTTCGCTTCGTTCAAAATTAAAAATTATTTAAATACATTTATAAATTTGCCCTAAGCATTTTCATTACTAACTGATAGAATCACAATTTAATTTAATTTTTTTTATATTATAAATTTACTGATGTTTGAATATTCTTCGAAATGTTTTTTTATATATATGTATTTTAACAATGTAATTTTTGTTAAAAATAAATAATATTGAAATATTACCTATAATCTAAACATTATTTAAAAAAAATGTTTCTTGTATCCTAGATACAGTATTTTGTATCTAGTATCTTTTTAAAAATTTTAAATGTATTTTGCATCTTGTACCCTAGATACAGTATTTAGTATCTTATACGTTGTATCTTAAGGAAAAATAAAAAAAAGTATCTTGTATCTAGTATCTTTTTGAAAATTTTAAATGTATTTTGTATCTACTGGTGAAAATTGATTTTTTTTTTGAGTATCTTGCCCATCCTTGACAGTATGTTATTTTGTGCGATTTTGCACATTGAAGATGTTTCTCACCAACCATCGAAGCCATGGACTTCGTATATTAAAGACGTACAAATATTAAACCGTTAACATAAAATTGGTTTTTGAGGTCTGGTGAGAGCTACGCGTTTTATAAGAAAAAAAAACAGAGTAATGAAGAACAATGAAAAAAAAAAAAAAAATAGAAAAAAAAGCCAGGAATGATGGTTTTTATACCCCCAACACGGTCATAACACATAAATTATTTAAAAAAAATATGGAAAACTGAATAATTCACGTTTTACACGGCTTTACCACAGCACTCACAATTCATGCGAGTACGTTAGTTTTTAATTTAATATTCTCCCTGTACACCGGCGGTCCATAAACCACACAGTCATAACGCAATACATACATAAATAGTACTATAATAATAATAATAATAATAACGCTAATGTTCAGCAATTGTTTTCATTCGTATACGTAATAAAAAATTGATGACACAAAATCCGCGTGAAAATTATTTTTATTTTCTAATAAATATTCTTCCAAACATACACTATTATTTCACAAAACTGTAGGTATTGCATGTTTAACTAACAGCGCGTTCGCGTTATTATACGATATATTGTACAAACTCAAACGTCTGAGGGGGTAGGGAGCTTGACTATTGTTTACACCAGAAATATTATACAGAGTTGACCTGACTATCGTGATTCGCGTGCATTCATTATTACGTCCAATTAACACGGAATGACGTTGTGAATCCAACAAACGGACGGACGCGGGGGGAAAGGCCACAGATTTTTTGGTCTACGGGGAAATTTTAAGAACTGATATAAAAATCCGTTCGCAACACGTCTGACTATATATTTTAAATGTAATGCTCACGTGAATTTAAAATATAATAACGAAAATAACTTTTGAAAAAAATAATAGTAATTCATTCGACGATTATTAGAAGAATATGTAATAAATATGTAATGATCTAATATGAAAAACAGTTTGTAGCACTATTAGCACTTTAAGCCTCCCTAAATTTTAGATTTTAAGTGAAGCGAAGAAGCTAGTGTTTTTACAACGATATTTTTTTTTCTGTCAACATTTTTTCGTCTAGAAATACTTATCCAAAAGTTTCGATAAGCAAATTTTTGAGTCAAAATTTGGCTCAAGGTGTTAATTTATACTTAACGACAATTGTCGTTAAGTATTAAAATATTAAAATGGCCGAGAAAAAAATTTATTATTTTAACAGACTTTATAAATTTGTAAGTTAAATTGTCTTTGTTGAAGGGCTCCGCTCAGAATCGTCTTATTAAGGAAATGATTTACCGTTTCTTTTAAAATGCGATTCACCCACAAGAGTATTCCACTGGAGGAGCGAAGAAGAACCGAGGTGCGAAGGAAGTGTTTTTTTTTTTTACGGTACAATTTATTAATATTCTCGTAAACAATAGACCGACGCGCGACGGTAAATCCCAGCGCTTGTATATTATTTAGGAACGCGATAGGGTCTCTTCGTTACCCAAAATGTATTTAAATACGAATGGGAGGTTCTTGAGGAAAATCTCGGTAATCCCGTAGGCCTATCCGTTCCTGAGGACATTGTTGTCGGGAAAATATGCGTTGGACCAAGGCTTTGCACCCGAATTAATCCAAGCCCGTTACGACACCTTTAAAAACTGTTTAAAATATTCTATACCCAAAACCCTTGTAACGTGTTTGATTTTTCATAGAATACCTTTATTAACCAATAACCCAAATAAAAAATCCCGGTTAACCCGAAACCCGAAAAAAATATTTTATTTAAAATGTATGTTCATACGTTGAGTTGTAAGTATACTCGTATTTTTCGCACCAAATGCTATTTCATCATTGATTGATTTTTAATGATTGATTTTTTTTTTTTTTTATAATAATATAATATATAATATATATAGAAAAAAAATATATTGTATAACTTTGCAATGGAATGAAATATCGAATTTTCTACCCTTAAACGAAAGTCAAAATAAACCGGTTGAATTTACAAGCATTAAAAGAGAAACTTTGGATGTATTGTCATGGATGTTAAATCAATGAATTAAATGTACTACGTAGGTAATAATAAAGAAAGGAAATCAACCATTATTTTTGGATTAACCGTTATTTGAATCTTTTATTTCTAACTTTATTATCTTATGAATAATTATCATTGTACTAGCTTTTATAAAAATTATACGTGTAGTAAAACACGAGAGAAGTCTTATAGTAAAAGAAAATTTATGCCAGATTAAGAATTGAATGTTTGATGAAGTACCTATTGATTGGAAAAAATATTGTTTTACGCGAAAATTATCAGTTACTTATCAGTTTCAGTTTATAACTAACGGTTATAAAAACAAAATTTTGACTTACAATTTTCGAGAAACTTTTAGGTTCATAAATGAATGAAGTTATGTTAAATTTTCGACTAATAATAAATTCCAAGAATTCAAAACTATATTAGTTAAAACTTTCAAAGATAATTTCAAATTTCTACATTTATCACAGATATAGTCAAACTGCTTTGAAAATCGACATATTTTGAAAGATTTTCCTTATATTTAGAAGAAGTATACATATATATATATATATCATTGTAACTAATAATAACATTGTAAGCTTCTTCACTCCACTCAGAATCTAAAAATGAATAAATACTCATTGCCTCCCCTTTGTAAATACTCTAATGTTAATTTTGATTTATTGATTTATTATTTTGTAAATAATGTTTTTTCTATATTTTACCTTGAACAATATATCTATTTACAAATTCTATTGTAATTATTCATTGTCAATGGAATAAAATTGTTTCCATTAGTTAATAAATGAACAAAGAATGCAGTTAAAATGTGAAATATGATAGTATAACTTTATTTCTGAACAAATCTATAGTAGGTAGCATTTATCTATTTATAAAATTCGTGAAACGTAATATTGGCCTCACTCAGCGTCTTGATGAATTTAAAAAACAATTTGTAGACGATAAGTTACAAACGTTTATTTGATGATACGAGTACATACAATACGAAACGCCACGGTAAGCGATATATAATACTCGTAATTCGGTTACTCATTTATAAACAATTTATTTTTATGCAAACACTGGTTTCAATTTATAGTATAAAATATATATTCAAACGAATTCATTTTTATAACATTTATATAACACAGTAATTTAAAATTGTGCAAAATTATGTAAAATTCAATATTTCAAATACTGTTTTCTAGAAACTCCTTTATAAGTCGCCTAGCGTTTAAAAATTACTTAACAAAAATGATACGTGCAAACACTGCAAACGCGTGTTAAATCACGGGCTCTAGTTATGAAACACATAATGTATAATAATAGTAATAATTAGGGCCCGGATTGAAATGCACTAAAAACCATCGAAAAATGCTCTAAAAAACAGCCGAAAATAACCTTGAAAAATGCATTTTACCATGAAAATACTCTTAAAAAGGTCCTTTGTGTTTTTATATTTTAATTTGTTTTCTAATTTGCCATCTGCCAAGTCTAGGCATCCATAAGTAAAGATAAAATATATAGACGTTATCGCAATTATAGAGGGATTTCTAGATACTTTTAAGGAAAAACCCCAAAAACATGTATAATATTTTGAATTAGTTAAATTTAAATCATTGATTCGTATTATGTACAGATACTATACATTATAAAAATTGTAAGGTATATTGTTGAAATATGCCTTTAAATGAATAAAATGACCGAAACATGCTAAAAAATGCTCTAAAATGAAAAACACCGAAAAATGCAAATAATGTCAAATAAAAGTTTTATTTTTGAGTTCTCTGTTACATGACACAAAATATGTACTTGGAAAGCATTGCCTAAGATCACCAAAATAAATATGCATTTTGCATTGGAATCTGGGCCCCAGTAATTATCTTTTTAACAATATATCCTTCTCACGAGTTTCGATGAACATCATCACAGAAAACACACTCACCTTGGACGAAGTCAACAACAGCATGGTGGACCGTTCAAGCACCTGTCGGGCGGCGGCAATCTGAGATCGCCGCCGTTCGTCTTTCAGGTCGTTTTGCCGTTCGCCCGTCAGGTGCGCCAGTTCTACCATTTCGGTTCCGAAGTGACTGAACGCTTTGACGAACTCTGTGAAATTATTGACGCCTTCCAAACGGCCCAGACTTTGCGACACCTGTACGAATGAGGAACAAAAAAAATATAAATAATATATTACAACAAAAACCAACAAGAAGCAAATAATTTAATAAAATATTATTGAAGAATATCTTATATATATATAGCCTTAAGTATTAATGGATTCTAAATAATATATATATAGTTTATATAAATAATATGGTATTCATTTGTTTTTATTTTATATAATATACTTTTCTATATTTTATCATTGAGTAACCTGTGTAATTTTTTATTTTTGTTTTATTGGTAATTTAATAATAATAAAATTATTTAACAAGATTTGTTACATTAATTGTTGATATATAACGTAATATGGTTAGTTGTTTGTTTAGTTATATGGTTTCAGAAGTGAAAGGTCATGATTAAAATGTGACTTAATACTCCAATATGTATAAATAACAGCGATTAATACGATCAGAAATATGGACCTGATAATGCGCTAAGACTTTATTAAATTAATGAAACTAAGCTTCTTCAAATCATTAATCATAATCATCCCCTTTTTTGAACATAAAAATAGAAGAATTTGAATTTTTCACTGTAAAAACTATGTTTTCCATGACTTTTCTTTTTTCACGTCACTTCAAAGATATTTTGTGAAAATACAAACTTTTTTTTTTCAAATTACAATCCCCTATTTTAGCTACGGAATTATATTCGAGTTGTTTTGATTTTACTTATTATATTGATTTATTTATTCAAATTTAAGTATTAAGGAAAATAGTCTCTTGTATTTTAGTTATCAACGTAGTTCGTAATTATTATGAATTTATAACACCTAACACCTAATTAATTCCTAATGTTGTAAAATATAAACTACTCGTTCATATTTTGATTTCAATACATTATCATAATTCATAGAAAATTACCTGAATAAAATTCCGTAGTTAAAATAAGAGTGGGCTGCCATTTGAAAAAATATTCGTGCCACCATAATTTGTCCTTAAAGCGACATGAAAATAAGGATTATAGAAAACATAGCTTTTATAGTGACTTGAACATTCTGAAAAAAAATCAACATTTTTGCATTTTTACAGCCAAAAAACACTGAGCACGCTTAAACAAATCACCTTGTATTTATAATTTTAGTTTTTTCCCATTAAAATTACCGTTGATAGTAATTTAATATTTGTTATATTTATATATTTACACGTCCAGTGAAGCTTAAATTCTAATCGCATTTTGGATGTAGTCACTTTTTCGGGTAGTAAAATCGTTTTCCTATTTTCAGTACCTATATAGTGGAATATAAAACTGGCTGTGTCAAAAATAAATTTTTTTTATAATTATAACACGCTTTTTCATTTTTAAATGAAAATGTTTTGAATAAACTAAAGCTCTGCTCAGAATCGTTTTATTAAGGGAAATTATTAATCGTTTTTTTTACGATTTAAAACACCTACCAAGAGCATCCCACCCGTGGGAGCAAAGAACACCAATGTTGCGAAGTATGACTGGCTTTTTTTATTCTACAAGTTCTTTATTATTCCACATTATTTTCATGTAATCCTTCTAACAATAATTGAATTTACTGTACAACCCGAAGACGACATAAAATGTCGAAACGAGAAGAATTCAATTTTGGTACTTCCAAGTCCGTATTAGATTTTATTTTCTAGTAATACTCATCGAAAAGTTTTGTTCGGTAACTTTACGGATCAAAAATTGTATCCCATACTGGTAATGAGGTCGTTTTTCTCGAAATACTTCATCTAAGTGCGACGAGGAGAACCTACAGAAAAATCGAGTGAAACGATGAAATACGTCCAAAATTAGAATTTCGTGAAATTGACTTTGGTCGAAACTTCAAAAAATAATGGAGCGCTGGCGATTTGATGATTAGAACGACGACGCCCCAGTTATCGACAATATATTTTTTATACAGACTTAATAATATGAAATTTCAATAGAATTTTATCAAATAATAAAAAAAAAAAAAATAAAACTCAGAAAATAATTTTTATTTATTTTATTGGCGACTTTGAACATCGATCATCGCGCGTATCACATCAAATTATTATACGAATTTTACTTAAAACATTAATATTATTGATAGAATGTTTGAAACTTTTGAAATTTTTTTTTCCCCCTTTAATCCTGTACCATACTATCTTCACTAGAAATTTGTTTCACAATCCCTTAATTCAGAATATATAAATTCATTTTTGCATTTTTTATATTTTTAAAAGATTTTTTCATATTATACAGCATTTTTTGTACAAATTGAGTCATTTTTACACATTTTTTATACTTGAATGAACATTTTAATATTTTTTTTAAAATAATTATATTTTTATTATTAGAAAATTTTAATATTGTTATTAGATTTAGCCTTTTCATGTCATAGTACAAGTGTTTTTACATTATACATACAACGATATACACACGTTAGTTGAATATTATATTTATACATTTTGTCAAATAAACAAACTTATATGATTTAGATTCCGAACGGAGAGAAAAACCATCTGTTTTTTCCGATGACGTTTATTTATTTATTTTTTTTTTTTTTTGAAAACACTTTTTTGTATAGAAATACTTGTCCCAAAGTTTCGATAAGTAACTTTATAGATACGAATCATTCCCGGATGGTATTTTACAGAGGTTATTATTCGAATTTCTCGATACTTTTCATCTATACTCAAAGGAAAACTACCGAAAAACTGATAAAAGACGGTAAAATATGCTATACCGGAATTTTTATAAAATTTATTTTTAATATAACTTCAAAATCACATAAAAATTGAAATAATATTGTTATTCTAGTCAAATTTCAACCATCATTGGTGATACTAGTACTTATAATTACATAACATACTTCACAAAATTGATCATTTACACGAATAATGAAATGGATTTTTCTGTTATTAAATAACAATAATAATTGTTAAACACACTATAAATACAATACTAACAATTATTGCTATATATATATATATATATATCTCAATTGAAGCTTTACTCAGAATTGTTTTATTGAAGAAATGATTTTTATCGTTTCTTTAAAATTCCAGACAGTGGCGTATCCAGAGGGGGGTGGCTGAGGGGGCTGCTGCCCCTCCCAAAATTTTTCATTTATTATATCCGCAGTATTCAATAGTTGACCTTTAATTTTATAGCGTCTAAATAATCTAAGTTGTTTTTATCTATAGTCATTATCTAATTAATAATTAATATATAATTAAGATATCATCGTCAATGGCAAATATATAAATTCATTTAGGTTTGACCAGGTAAACATATTTTAATTATTTGGGTTTTGTTGTACTTTGCACCTAAATGACTCCATAGAGTGAAATTTGTAAGAGGATTAAATTTTAATTTTAATTATTATTTCATTTTATAATAAAATATAAGACTGTATAGGTACTAATTAAATAAAAATTTTGTTGTTGGGCCCCCCGGGTATCATGATTTTATGGGCTTTCTTCTAATTTCTAAAAATTAATGAAATCAAAAAGGACTATGGAATTTTGTCACTAATCAGCCCCTCCCAAAAAAAAAAAAAAAAATCCTGGATACGCCACTGATTCCAGACAGCAAACCCGCCCTAGGTGCTAAATATGTCCTGGTTTTTTTAGATCACTTTTTCTAATTTTTTTTTGTCATCAACATCCTATCTTTAGTTATTATACAACTATTGTACGCGAGATTATTACACATTCGGGACGCACGTACCTTGTCTTTGACCGAAATTAATTGTTTCACGACCACGACGTCGGCTAACAATAACACTCTAGTGACAGAACTCAACAAGCACCGGGCAGCTCTAATCACAGCAGCTCGATCATTGATCGAATCTTCAAACACGGCTTCGCATAGTTTTTCGATGGAAGCACCTGCGAACAATAATAAGCATCGGGGAAATGATTACTATCCATAACACGACGATTTCCGTCGTCGGACAATAATATTATTATTATTATTATTATTGTTATTAATAATACAGACTGTCGACGCCCGTTTGAATTAATTGCTGCGTGGGCCGAGATAAAGGCACGACGATGACGTCTTATAAATGTTACGATCATATTATTATTATTATTATGATAATATATTGTGTATATGAGAATTTCTCTACTACTGCGAGCAGCACTCGAGGCTCTCTCTATTATCAAATTATTATTATTATTTATTAGTTTTCATCACGGCGGCCGGTGAACCCCTCCCCCCCCGTGCATAATGCATTTTATCTCACATTCGATCGGTTTCCGTTTGATTTTCCGTTTGAACTTTACGGGGTACTTCACGTATAGATCAAACCGATAATTATTATTATTGCGTAATTACCAATGTTTGGGATTTTAAAGTACTTAAAATTGCACAAATATGCTTATAAAAATGAGCAAAAAAAAAACAACAAAATCTAATGAAATAATATTTTAAAATTATTATATTTAGGTAGGCACTTAAATTTTGAAATTTATTTGAAAATGGGAAACAACTAATTTACCAATAAAGAGTTACCCGAGTTAGCTGTAAAGTTACAACAGCGAGTAACGAATACATTGCAAAAGTCGTTTAATGATAATCAAAATCGTGAAGATTTAAAACTGAGAGATCAACTGACAGGTATAGGTATTAAAAAGTAATGGACATCGTATCGCATCCAGTTCATTATTTATATTCACTTTGAAAATTCGATTGACAATAAACTAAAAACACCTTTCATCACAATGTTATTTCATAAAATATGAACTATTTTTGATTAATTCCATGTAAAAATGCCAAAATATCTCAGAAAGTCCAAAAAATGCACAAAATTTTTAAAAAAATGTAAGATAAAATTTTTAATTTAATTCTCTGAATCATAAAACAAATTAAAAAAAAAGCATTTTATAAGAAATATGCAAATGATATATAATCCCAACCCTGATGATTACATTGTGTAGAATGATTTACATAATACATAAATTATATATTTCGAGCAATGAACAAAATATACATTAAATAATGTAAATGTTTAACCTTAAATTCCTTTAAGTTCTTGTACATGCAAAATTTGTTTTCGTTTTTCTAAGTGATTTCTCAGAAATTCATATATTAAAAATAATTAAATTAAGGCATACATAGTGTTTATATAAAATATAATAATATATAAAAAAACAGTTTTAAAACAAAAATTTAAGTAGTGGATTGAATAAAATTTAAAATAATAGAAAATATCAAAAATTTCAGATTCCAAATAAGCTAACATAACCTAACCTAAACTAAAAAATTAACCTATACTACACTATTTAAATTCATTTATTATTAAGTGATTTCTTTTTTAAGCAAATTTCGCATTTTCCTTCTTAAAAAATTCTTAATTTGTAATAACGTGTGATAATTCAGCATTTGTGTTTTGTTCCTCGATGTAAAAAACGTGAAAAACAAATTACAGAAGTATTCGAGTAAAAAAAAAAAAAAAAACAAACGTGTATAAATACAATAGTTATGTTCGACGCGGAAAATGCAATGAAAGCTTTAGCCTATCCATCGTATATACACGTGTATTTTTTTTTTTTTGTAACATGAACGACCTTTAGTTTCCGGACATCAATGATTTATTGCTCGAGAAACTTACGGAACGTATAAAAACATTCAATTAACCTGTCACTGCTCCTTGCATTACACGCTCAAACTTATTTTAATTTTCAAAAGTTTCAAAAACTCTATATATATATATATATATATATACAGACACGGGTAGGCGGTAGGTAGGTAGGTAGGTACGTGTAGTGATTCAGTAATGTTTTACAAGGTCGTTTCAATACAACGCGCTGATACTACAATATGGTGTAACTATATATAAAACTAAAGCTTCATAATATATAACAGCAGAATATAATATTTACATTTTCATCACTACACTTAAAAAAAAAAAAAACACATATAATATGTATTTTCCGTGGAATCTTATTAAGCGCTAACGTTTTCACTCGTATCCTTCTCCTTTCCCTTTTTTATAATTAAATATTATCTTATTAAATTATAATAAAATACGATTTACTGCATACACATGTATAAAAAAGCCGGACATACTTCGCACGATGGGTGTACTTCGCACGACGGGTGGTATTCTCTTGATGGGCGTATTAAATTTTAAAGAAACGATAAATCATTTCTTCAGTAAAACGATTCTGAACAAA